>WAAE01001017.1:0-13167 GCA_013400495.1 Nicator chloris
CTCTCTCCCCAGGATCCTTCCTCGTCATGATTCTCTAGTTCCCTCTTCCTCAAGGTTCCTCCTCCTTCATGATTCTCTTCACTACCTAACCCATTCCCTTTTACCACACTTAGTGGATATAGCTGTGACTCATCAGGGGTGAGGCTGTATTGGGTAATTAACACAGCTGTTACATATCAGGGGCAAGGTCACCTGTATTCCCTTCTTCTACACTGTTGATGTTAATATCAAATGAATTTAGGAACAGTGATTCAGTTTTGAAGCCACCTGATGCAAATCTCAGTAGAATCCACAAAAGACAAAAAATATTTAAAATATCTTAAATATCTTAAATTGTTACTGTTTATTTAGACTCTTATAATTCACCAGTTGTTTAGCTTTTTCAATTATCTTAATAAAACATTTTCATTACTAAATGAAAAAATAGCATGCAAAACATGTGTGTAAATATTTTCTAGAAGGAAAAAGAATGAAACTATAATTCAAAGACTATATATATCTGCTTCTAGTTAGCAGATCTGAGATGACCATTTTGATGTGCCTTTTTGAAAATGTTTGTTAATTCTGATATAAACGATATATATATAGTTTTAATTGTGTAGGTTCAAAATCATCATGAAGTTAAGCATAAATCAAAAGCATAGACTTTTGAAAAACACATTCTCAGGGAAAATATGTCTATGGGTCCAGTGACCCCACTAAAACTTAAATGTAGTGCTCAGAAAAGCCACATTGCTTTTCTTTTTTTAATCAGGACTGTGCAAACTCCATTTTTAGATTATTTAATAATTTTAATTATTTTCCATTTTCCACAGTGTCATCTGACATTTCATCAGCAAATCAGTTTTTTTTCTGCTAAAACCCCCATTTTTTTATTAAGAAACTATTCCCATCCAATAACAACAAATTAGTTGTGAAATGTTTGATGTGTTCTACTAAAACTAGGAATTACATAGAAATTCAAGAAGTTTTTAGTAATGTTGTTTGGTACAACTGACAATGCCTTCTCACATCTAAAGTTCACAGTTTTCTAGCTTAGATGAAAAGCTTCTGTCAATTTTGCCTTGCAGCCATTTCAGCTTAACTTTTGTTTGGTTGCAATGTTCACATTCTTACTGGGAAGGAAAACAAGGTATAGGAAAACAAAGCTGCCATCAAACTTTTAAACAGCATAGTTTTTAGGCTGATTGCTCCTGGCCTCCTGTATGCAAATCAGATAGTTAAAAATGCATTATATAAATGTAAATATGAACAATAGGAGAACTTCTTTGACCATGATCAAAGGAGTCTTCTTCAATGTTACAAATCAGAAGATAATGAACCGATAAATCTAACCTTCAGTCTTTCACTTTCACAGAATAACTTAGGGGATTTCTTCTGCAAAAAGATGAACATATAAAACAAAAATCTGTGGAAATGCTGGAAAACTCTCTCCTGAGGATTTTGAGTGGATGACGTAGACTCACAGGATTTTCTAAACACTGCAGTCTCTCATTAAGGAGGCCTATGTGAGCAATGTATTTCTTGGCCAAGTCAGTGTTGTTCTCTTCCCTGACACATTCTTTTATAAGAATATTACATGAAAAAAATCTCTGAATGCCAAGACAGAAGGGAAATTCTTATTATTTAAACAACTGGTGTAGCTAGAGAAGGTTGGAGAAGCTAGTGAGACTCAAGCCTAATGGAAGAACACAAGAGAAAAAGAAGGAGCCTGAGAATTCTGTTTTCTGTTATCATAGATCTCCACTGAAACTGTCTTGTAAGAAAAGGTCCTTTGCATTATAAGTGGGACTGATATTCCACAAACTTACCAAATGGCTAGACAGACTTCACAAGAACTTCCTCTCCCTCTCTCACTTGTCCTATTACCTTCTCCAGTAAGCAAACAACGGACTCAGAGATCTTGCATTTGCATCCATTACTGCATCCAGTCTTGACAGGTTTGTGACTGTACGTTTAATAGCTAGATTAACACACTCGATCACAGAGCTTTCAGCTATGTATTTGCTGTTTCTTGTGAAACCCACCTCAGAAGCCACTACAGCATTTGAAATTAATACAGTGAAAGATTTCTGCTTTGAAATATATGTGGTTAATTACTGACTTCACTCTTTGCATCTGCTTCCACCTGATATATCCTGTTGCCACGAGGAGTATCCGGAAACGGTGTAACCATAACTTACAAAGACAGCTTCTGAATTGCCATGTAACATTCAAACAGAATCCAAAATCAATAAGCTAATAGAGCAAGAATATGATATTTATGCAATCCTGACATTTTTCTCAGTGTAGATCTCTTGATCACATCTCTTGATGAATCTTTGTTTCACCAGGCAAAAAAAAAAAAAAAAAAAAAAAGCAGAGATTTAAACATGAAGAAAAGTACAAAATTTATTATAGTTTTGGTCGGAAGGTTCTGTATTGCCCAAGCACTTTTCATACTGCCAATTCCAATGTATTGCTCTGACAGGAAAGGTCACAAAGTTTTATGCTGCAAAATAAAGAATAGAATAGAAAAGGAGAAATATAATTGTTTTGGTTGAAAAGTTCACTAAGGTCTAGAAACGTTGGACAGTTGGACACTGATTTTATTTTACTACAGGGTCACACATTTCAATGACAGCACATTCGATTCAGTACTGCAGCTGATTCAATTTCCTGTGCCTTGCATGGGAAGAAAAGTAACTTTCTAAAAAGACAGTATATTTTCAATAATCTTTCAAATCATTTATCTGTAGCAACTGCTTAGAAGGCTGACATTGAAATCCATTTGCTTATCAAAATGTTTTCTTTTCCATAGTGTGTAAAGCTTCATGCTGGTTATTGTAAACTTGCCATTGATTTTCCAAACAGTTGCAGAGAGCTGGGGTAAAAGGAAGGTCAAGTTTTGAAGAAATATGAATAGCTGAAAGGTCTAATAAGTAAAATAGATGACAGATAGTATTTTTGTAAATTGCAAGCTTTTGGTTTTCAAGGCATGTTGAACAGTGTTCATTTCACTTCATCACAGTTGACAGTGATACAAAAAATATTTTTAATTCAAAGTAAATCAGTATTACGATAGTTTTCAGTCTGGAAAACTGACCATTCATTCCAAAAATTGCAGCACAAGAGTTTTTTCCCCTTGAACAAAATTGTTTTCAGTCCTATTGTCGAAAAAAAGAAAGATAATATGATGCTTATTTCAGAGTACTAAGAAGAATACCTGTTTTCCTTATATAATTTTATTTTCATAGCAAATAGATGAAAGCAATATCCAAATATGGAATATCAGCACCACTTGACCTTGGAGAGGACAGAGAGGTAACTGTGTTCTCCAAATATCCTCAGCAGAATAAAAAAATTTGGTATCTTGAAATAATCATACTATAGAAGATTTCAGAGTTGAATCAAAGAGGTAAAGCCTCAATAAATGACTTGTTACAGAGGAGTAAAGTTACCTGCAATTTCAAGTGAAATTATCAGTTGTGTTAATATTGGTGGTCACATTTTATCTGTGACCGGTGCAAAATCCTCACTGAAGATTTTTTTTTGGTGTCTGTATCGCCTTTTTGTATTCTTTCCTTTTTTTGTTAATTTACATAGAAGAAAATTTGCTGTTCCTACAGAAAAATAGGCATTTTTGAACTGCTAATGCATGCAGTTGAAATGACATTTAATTCACTAAGGGCTTTCACACCTGTTTCCATGGGATTCAGTTATGCATGACACTATTGAAAAAACATTTTCATATTAAGAGGACAACACTACCTATTGTTAGATCAATTAAACCTTTCTTTTTTTTTTTCTTTTATTGATAGGAAGAAAAGATGAAAAGTTGTCATACAGGCTTACGGCAACCTTCTGTTTTTCATTAAGACTGTCCTGGAAAAAAAGGGAAGAAGTAAAGAATAGAAAGAAATTAATCTTCTTACATAAAAGGAAAGAAAGAAACAAGAATGAAAAGATTCTGTCAAAATACATCAGAAAGAGTTCTTTTTCTTTTTTTCCCCATAAATCAGGAACTGTAGTTCTAAGTAAATTAAGGTATACCTAATATTTGCTATACATAATACAAAATTTTCTCATCTTTACAATATTTTGACTGAATTTCAATTATTGCATAAAGAATGAAAACCTTAATTGTATTCTTCTAGGACATAGTTTCAAAACAGCAAACAAAAAGGAGTGGATACATAGGCAATAAATTCATGCAACTAATATTCCTAATTTACCAAGGAAACTAGGAAATTGTATGTACTTAATAACATTTATACTATTTCATACTCCTTTTAAAGAGTAAAATCTAACAAAGAAAAAAAAAGATAATTTATCTGTACTTGTGTAAAAAGCAACATATATTAGAATATTCTCAACCAAGACCACTTAATGAACACAGAAAATTGTTTTGATGAGGAAATGTCACTAGAAATAATTGTATGAGTTTACAGTTTTAATTTCATCTCTAAAATTTAAAAATGCAATATTAACAAATCAAATTACTTGCTATGGGTAGGCTGCGTGTCAGATAAGACACCACAGAAAAGACTAAAAATTTTCATGAGGAGTGTTCTACATTTCGTGTTTGGACATGCCAGAATTGAAGAGACGATTTGTGAGACAATTCAGTAATACACCTGAGAAAGAATGGTAAAACCAGGCCCCTCATCCATCAGATAAAATACTTGAAAAATTACCTCAGGTTGTTTTGTCAACAAGATATGGATGTGACTAACCATCTCATGAGGGAATAAATTTTGTACCAGAGCCAGAAAAACAGAGCAAATCCTGGTGTTCTTGGTTTGACACAACCGCACTGCCTTCCTGACTGCACACCTCACCAGGCTCCACCATCTATTGACTTGATACCCCTTTCAAGTTCTGAAAAAACATATCCCTCCCTACCAAATGTTTCTACTGAGTGTCAGAGAAAACAGTGAGGACTAGCCAGCTTCCAAACACTCTCCTCGTCACTATAACCCCTTTCCCTGTACTTGAGCAGTTCACTGCTTGTGCTAGCTCTATTAGCAGAAGCACTCCAAGAGGAGAAACAGATACCAGAGGGAAGTAGCTGTCAGTAGCCGAGCCATGGTTTTCCCCCCGACAGAAAAGTTTGTGTGTCCTCATCACCCTAAGACTAATGTCTAGAAAACTTTCTTTGCCAATTAAAAAAACCACCAAAAGCTCAGCAGAATGCAGGGGTTGCTGATATTAAACCTGAAGGATTCTTCTTTTCCCTCCAGATTCATCCATGACTTCAAGTCTCTCATCAATGTGACACCCTAGAGAACTACTTTTCTTGTGTCTGAAGTCAGATCTGTTATTTGAACACAAATGTGTAAGGAATATATAACATTGATCATGCAGGAGTAACCACACTGTTCTTTACCTTTAAATTACAGAGATTGTAACAGATGTTCAATGTGGTGTATTTCTTTTAAAAATACAATAAATATACAGGACTGCAGAGAAATATTGATAACATAGTGGCTTAGTGAGCTGGATTAACCTGGAGGGCTCAAATCCAGGTGCCAATCACTTTGATTAACAGTTCAGGGAAGGCTGCTCATGAAGTTACTCAATGGCAGCCCATTTTCTGATGCATTTTGTCATAAAGAAGTTAACTCTCAGTCTGGAGATTGCAAAGCAGCTGGTTATAACACTGGGAGATGGTTAGGCTATAAAACTGAAGTCATGCTTACGAAGTAATTTGAATCACAAACTTTCCAATCAACTGGTACAAGGGTTTACCCACATTCTTTTCTTTTCAAAGATTCTTGTTTTTCACATTGCTTGAGAGAATTTATGCCCCTTGCTGTTTCTACTTATATATCTAGTACTCAGGATGTTATAATTCTACCAGTTGTGAAATTCTCCAAAATGATGGACCTGTCTTGATGATACCACACCGCTGTAAAGTGCTGTGAGTGTTTGTCAGCATGACATTTTCTCCATACCTGCACTGAGCAAATTAATTGGGGATGAAAAATTGCCACAGAGTGGATTGTAGGTTTTTTACTAAAAATACTGATTTGGTCATGAGACAAGATACCAGATAAATCTGCAAATTGAATTACACTGAGAATATAGCTTCTCCAGCTAAAATGTATGCAAGTAGACTATGTACATCATGAAACATTGAAAAAATCCTCTATGAGGTGGCAGATTTGTTATGTAACTGAAGACCTTTGAAAAATATGTAACTTTTTGCCCCTCTTCCTTTACCCATATAGTTTCTTTAATTCTCTTCACCAACTAGTGCAAATATCTCTTTATTTTTTTAAATAATTCTAAAGTGAATTCAAACACTAAGAACATGAATTAAAATATTGATATTTTAAAGGACCAATAAATATAATTTTTCCCATAGCACTCATTATTATTATTATTATTATTATTATTATCATCATCATCATCATCATAGAATCATTTAGGCTGGAAAATAACATTAGGATCATCAAGTCTAACTGTTAACCAAATGTTAACACAGCACTGCCAAGTCCACCACTAAACCACACCTCAGGTATCACTCCTATAGGTCTTTTAAACACCATCAGGATTGTTGACTTGACCTCTTCCCTGGGCAGTCTGTTCCAATGCTTGACAACCCTTTCTGTGAAGAATTTTTTTCCTAATATACAATCTAAATCTCCTCTGGCACAATTTGAGGATTTTTCCTTTTGTTTTATTGCTTGTTGCTTGGGAGGAGAGACTCACCCCATCTCACTGCAACCTCTTTCTACATAGATGTAGAGTTATAAAGTCTTCTGTGAGCCTCCTCCTCTCCAGGATAAACACTCCCCATTCCCTCAGCCACTCCTCAGAAGACTTGTACTCCAGCCCCCTCACCACTTCCATTGTCCTTCACTGGACCAACTCCAGTATCTCAATGTCCTTCTTGCAGTGAGGGGCTCAAAAGTATTTCAAGTAGAGGGGGAAAATAATTTCCTCATCCTTCTGTCCACACAATTGTTTGCACAGCCCAGGTTGCCATTAGGCTTCTTGGACATGTGGACACATAGCTGGTTCACCCTCAGCCAGCTGTCAACCAACACTCCCAGGCCCTTTCCCACTGGGTTGCTTTCCAGCCACTCTGACCCCAGCCTGTAGTGCTCCAGGGAGTTGTTGTGGCAGAAGTGTAGGACCCAGAATTTGGTGCTGTTGAAACTCATGCCAGAGTTTCAGACACAGACTGGTGTCTCAGCCCATCTATCTGCCCAGCTCCCTCTGCAGAGCCTTCTTATCCTCCAGAAAATCAATACTCCCACCTAACTTCGTGTCTTTGAATTTACGGAGGGCACTCTCAATCCCCTCATCCAGATCATCAATAAAGATACTGAACAGGACTGGGCCAAATACTTAGCTCTGGGGGACACCAATAGTAACCAGACACCAACTGGATACAGCACCCTTCGCCATCACTCTCTGAACGTGGCCATCCAGCCAGTTCTGTCTAAGACATGGGCTGGCAGCTTCTCCAGGAGAATGCCATGGGAGACGGTATCAAAGGCTTTGCTGACGTCCAGATAGACAACATCCACAACCATTTGATCATCCATCCACTAGGCAGGTCATAAAAGGAGATCAACCTGGTTAAACAGGACCTGCCTTTCTTAAACCCATGCTGGCTCAGCCTGATCCCTTGGCTGTCCTGAGTACACACATATGCATACACATAGCTCTGTAACTGTGGTTTAGCAAAACCATGCATACACTGCAGATGACTAGAAGGACCAAGTAATATTCACAGGGAACTTACATAACAATATTGATCTAATTCTTTTAAAACTATTTTTTATTTGAAAAACTTCACATCTGAAAATCTCTGATCTCTAGAGATCAAATGAGAAAGAGAAAACAGTATATCAATCCAACAAGCCACCTAGTGTTCTAGATAAGTGTGCATGAAATCGCAAATAAAGAAAATATATTCCTTTCCTATTGTCATTATAAATCAGATTTTTAAAGTTCATTGAACAGAGATATTTTTATCTGCTCCATCTTTCCATTCCTATATACAGTGCTCTCATTTTGAAAAAGCGAGGTTGAATGGAAGGACGGGAATAACTCTCCTAAATCAACTCTAATTTAAGACAACTGTGACAAGGATGTTTTTGGTATGGCTTGAAATGAAAGAGTTTGGTCATTAATGGTAGTGTAACAATAACTAAAATCTCTCAACTTGCACTGCATACTGAAAACTCTTTATCAGAGTATTGGAAAAAATAGATCAAAGTGATACAAGGATGTTCTTGAAACTTCACTACTAAATTTCCCAATTTCTTTTTTCAAGCATACATTATACGAGTATACACTTAATGACTTGGGGCTGGGAGGGGGATTCCCAACAGAAGAAACCTCTGAGGGAGCTGGGAGAGCCACCACGATCCCACAGAGATGCAGACAGGGACAGGACCAATGTAGCCAATGCCACAATGCATGAAGGAAGTCCTTGGGGAGCACTGGTGGTCAGGAGCACTGCCCATGGGGTGTGGCGATCAGCCAGGGCCCTGCACAGCACTTTGTGTGGGAATTCACAGGGGAAGGGAGCTGGAGCCCTGCCAGCCCAACCGGGCTGTGGTGTGGTACCCAATCAGCAGAAAGGCATGGCCTCTCTAAGCTCTGCCCCCACCACGGCTGACACAGTGCCCAGACAGAGGTCCACTGGGGACACGCTGCCACCCTGGTGTCAGCTTCAGACTGTGCCCCGCTCTTAGCACAGGACTGCAGCAGTGAGCACCCCTGGGGAAGCTGTGCCCAGGTACAGGAACCCCTCTGCTCAGTGACCGAGCTCCGGGAGGCCGTGGGTAGGCTGAGAGTTTCAGCCAGTACGAGAGAGATACAGACAACTGTAATCATGGCCTGCCTTCCTTGGGACAGGCCCAACAGCTGGCTCAAATGCATGATATCGAGGGTTCTATAGCCTCTCTCCAGCTGCCTAAACACAGTGACTTAAGGGACACGTAGCAACTGTGATGAGCTCCTGCTGGTCAGCCAGCACATCTCTGTGACTACCCCACCTTTCCAAGTGCCCTTCCATATGAAGTACAAGGTCCTGCAAGTGGAACAAAACGATAATGAAGATGATGACTCCCAACAGCCCCACGTAATGCTGCAGTCTTGGGGCAGAGTGCCTGAACACGAGCCAGCAGTGTGCCCAGGTGGTCAAGACAGCCGATGGCATCCTGGCTTGTGCCAGGAATAGGGTGGCCAGCAGGACAGGGAAGCAATTCCGGCTCTGGTAAGGCCACACCTTGAGTTCTGTCTCCAGATCCGGGCCACAATTTAGGAAGGACACTGAGGTGCTGGAGCAAGTCCATAGAAAGATAACAAAGCTGTTGAAAGGGTCTGGAGACTAAGTCATTTGACGAGCAGCTGAAAGAAATGGGATTGTTTAGCCTAGAGAGGAGGAGGCTCAGGGAGGACCTTATCACCCTCTACAAGTCCCTGAGAGGAGATTGTAGCCAGGTGGGGATCAGTCTCTTCTCACATGCATCCAGTGACAGGACAAGAGGGCCGAGCATCAAGATGCGTCAGGGGAGGTTCAGGCTGGACGTAAGGAGGAATGTCTTCACAGAAAGGGTTGTTAAGTGTTGGAACAGGCTGCCCAGGGAGGTGCTGTAGTCACCATCCCTGGAGGATTTTAAGAAAGACTATATATATATATATCTATATATTTATATATTTATATATACATGTATATGTATATGAATATGTGTATATGTTGACCTAGCAATTTTAATTATGCATGAGGGTTAAAATACACTATTATAAATTATGTTTTCACTTCAGTGGCAAAAACCAGCAAAAGAAATACCAGAGCCATTCTGCATCTGGATCTAACCTATGCCATATCTGCTTCATTAATACCTAGCCTCTCTCAGCTTTCATCAATAGTATTTGTATCTTTTCTATAATCTTTACGTTTCCTATTCGAACACTTCATGGCCAGTAGCATAAATTATTTCAAAATTCCTAATTCAGTCCACAATGAAAACATTATTCATATATGTTTATTATGAAATTTCAGAAAATGGGCATAAGATGTTAATGTAAGTTAAACTAAGCAAATATAAGACAAGTTTCGTGGAATACTTTTATTTCTCAAACTGGCATACATATGGAACACAGACCTGAAAAGCCAACTAAAGTTAATGAGAATCCATATGTTTGACTCAAAGGCCTTGGCTCAGACTGAACATGAAAGAGTCTATTGCTTTCTTCCAGCAGCTTGACTATAGTGGCCAACAGCTAACTTTAGCTAACATTTAATAATAACATTTCTGTTATTATTTTTCCATGTAAGCAACACTATCTTTTTCTACAGGGATACCAGGCAGTCATATATATGGGACAGATGATCTCTACAATGAAAAAAGAAAATTAATAGTCTGTGCAAAGGACGATGTGATTTATTTTGTGATCTGAATGAAAAGATGATGATAAGTATGATAAAATATATTTGGTACACTGAAATATGGCATCAAGTAAGCAAAAAAGCTGTTTACAATGAAATTATACAGAATAATTTTTGTGCTTTGCTGCTTTGAAACCTCAGACATTTTTCTTGATGAAACTCAATAGTCATTTTAAAGAGTTCTCATAAGTTTTTTAATTTTTCTAGGGCTCTGAAGCACAAATACATGGTAACTCATTAGATAATCTAGTGCATCTGCCCAGATATATACTCTGAGCAAAATGGACTCTGTGTTGTTAGAGCCCTTTCCATGTTGATGTTATCTCACTTTTACTGTCTGGCTATTCACTCGTGCTTCTTACACAGCAAACGTGTGCCTGGAGTAACTCTCGTAAGTGCATGTAGCTTTGAGAGCAACAATTCCTAAACCTTTCTTCTCACATTTGTTTTTATAAAGAGCCTTGATAAATCTAATATTTGCGGTGACTGGGGAGCTCAACTCCATTTCTTCAAGTAAGAGCATATCTATATGGTGAAGTCAAATAATAAGTACTGCAGGATAATTGGGGTGAGGATTTTAAAACCAGAAATGTTTCTGTGTTGAAAAACAGTGTTACAGTACTGTTGGTGCTATGGTCACTGAAGAAGTTGGGAGGGGTCAAATTGCCAAGAGAGGGCCAGTTTTTGTTAAAAAATTCCTTTTAGAACACTCTAAAAGGGACTTGTGTGAGGGGGGGAGCACCATAGGTGTTTTTTTCTGTGTGTTTTTGTTTTGGGTTGTTTTTCTTCTGAATTGTATCACTTATTCCAATCAATTACTACCACTTCCTCCAATCCTTGCCCTTATGAATTTATGTTGACCACACACATGTGCATGCTGATTTCCAGCTGGCAATGCCTTTGTGCATGTCAGATGAATCAAAGTGGATTAAAGTAACGGTACAAAAGCACTGGGTACAAAAAGCAGGGGAAATGGAATGGGAGCAGTCGTTGTAAGAAAGAAACAAGGTCTTCAACAAGATCTATGCTGTTTGATTTTTTTTAAGTAAGCAAGTCACAAGACCTACTTGTTCTAGTCACAGGGAGTGACTGCAAGTGTAGACTCAACCAAGGGATTCAAAATTGAAAAGAACCACTTATTTTCGTGGTTTGTAAGCCACCTGGCTATTTTGTTATGTTACACCACTGGCCACAAATACAGTCGTAATTTCAACAGAGAAGGCTTGAATAAGGAGTTTTAAGGTAGAAATTTATAAACTGGTGCTAATAAATAGGGATTCTACTCTAAATATTGTTGTGTTTTTCATGTTGCAAACAGAAATATTTGCATTTAAATACTGAACCAGGAAAAACTTGTTGTGTTAAATACCAAAGTAAACTTTTGTCTCATACTGCTCACTTATAAATTTGCTTCAAAACTTTCTGTTCTGTTTAGCTTTCTAGTACAAAATTAAAGAAATTAAAGCTTGGACATCTTCACAGTCAGGGAAAATTACTTTCCTAATCTCTGCCAAGAGACACAGGTGCGATTGAAAATCTTTGCCTCTCATACAGAAAAACTGCAGTAAAGTTATTTTAAAAATGCTATAGCTGGAATGCTGAACAGAAACAAAACAACAAACTAAACATGCAAAGAAAAAATACAAATAAACCACCCCAAACCCAACCAAACAAAAAATATCCCCAACACATTTGTTAGCTATTTGATCATCACAAGTCCCTAAGCATGGTTTCAAGATGGTGCAGCTTCTATCTGAGCTTTCTTATTAAATAACATGGCTTTAATTTTTAAGGCAAACTGAACACTATCACTTCTGGAGCTCAAATTAAGACAGGAAAAGTAGGGATTTTTCCTTAAAATCTAATCAATGTGATCTGGAGCACAGGCAATTACTTGCTTTTCTTCTAACTTAAAGAATATTGTTGCATATCACTGAAGTGCACTGATGCAATTCTTTGGATAGTTAACTTTTTGATTTCCACAGCTTCATATTAGGTATATTAGATCATTGTAAGTGTCATACCAGCTCCTGGTGTCACCAGATTGTACATAAATGGATATATTAACTGCCACTACTGGAATTCCTACCTGAGAACTGAGGTTTTCTGTTGTAAATTTTTGCCCAAAAAAGGTACTGTTTATTGCTTAAAATGACAGTGAATTGTTAACTTTTGTTATTCAGAGGTAAGTCAGAATAACTTTGCTATATAGAACTTTTATGTCAGACCAGAGTTAATAGATGGTCCATTCAATAGGGTTGTTTTACTAGTCCACTATATAAATAAAGTCAAACACACAGAGAAATAGCCTTTATCAAAGAATTTTCATGCATAGTTATTCCTTGACACGTATGTCACTTGATCCAAGTGCAGATGAGGAAAATTAATGAGGAAAATAAATGGTTTGGTTTAGGATTTCTTTCCCCCTTTGAAGGAATGGAATAACAATCATTATTATTCAGTAAAGAATCACCATTAAAAGAAAGTATATTCTATTCCAAAGGAGACATATGAATATATGATACTTTTGCATCCATGTGAAGTTTGAACTTCATACCTTGGCAGTTGCCTGCATGGAATTTCTACTGATGATTTTCCTCTGCTGGAAATTCTTCTTTGTCAAAAAATTTCTTAAATCCTTTTGGAAAAAATTAAACATCTGAAAAAAAGAAATTCCTTGGAAATAATGAAACAATATAAAAAAATCCTTCTTTGTTTTGGGTTTTGTTTTGGGTTTTTTTGGGTTTTGTTTTTTTTTTTTTTTTTTTTTT
>WAAE01001018.1:7244-62539 GCA_013400495.1 Nicator chloris
GCAGGAGGAGGAGCAAGAGGAGGAGGAGCAGGAGCAGGAGGAGGAGCAAGAGGAGGAGCAGGAGCAAGAGGAGGAGCAGGAGCAGGAGCAGGAGGAGGAGGCAGCGCGGTTTGTAGCCGAGAGGCGCCCCCTGGGCAGGGCAGGTTGAGGACGAGGCGCTGGTTCCAGCCCAGTCCCGGCGGGTGCTCGGGGGCTGCGGAGGCCGGCGCACGGATTAAGTGGCAGGAAGTCACCTGCGGCTGCTTGGTTTGTCCCCCAGCCCCTGGCGGAGGGGTTCTCTAAATACCGGCGGGGCAGATTGAGGACCCTGGGGGGCCGTATCCGGCCTGTGGGCTGTAGTTTGACAACCCTTGTTCCATACAAAGGAAAACCAAAATATGTAATTTTATGGATTTTTTTTTAATATTATTTCTGGCCACATCTACAGAGTAGACACAACTTGGTTTCTTTAGGCCTCCATCAAAAAAACTCTTGTGAAAAATATTTGGAATTCCATACCTGTTATACAAAAGCAAATGTTTTAAAACAACTTGTGGAGGATTTTTTGCTGTGTGTTGTCATTCTTCAAAGCATGATAGAGCCCAAAACTGTGGTCGTGACGCATTTAATAGAAATCTATCAATAATAAACATGGATGGATTATTGATTTGGTCACAGTACAATTCATAATTAGCTTTTTAAACAAACCCTTCATGCAGGTAATCTTTTTTCATTTACATTAAGCAAAAGTGTAAAGATTTTCATATACCAGCATGGGGAGGATATGAACAAACAAAGTGTTCTACTGAACACGTTGCCTACATCAGTTTAGAGCAGGCACATGCTGTGGATTGTGGCAGGAATATTTCACATTTGATTCAAAAGGAAGCCAGAGGATCATGCAACTGAAAAGGAGGAACTATGGAGAAGAAACATGATTTCAAACATGTGACATGTTTCTTAGTTGCAATTTTATTTTTTTGCAGTAGCAAAAGACTAATCAGAAAGACACGGGCACTGTGTAGTGCAGTAAATGTCAGCGTGGCAGTACCACTTGCTATAAAATGTCTCAAAGCTTGCTATAGACCTTTGCCAGAGTACACTTTATGCACAAAATACTATGATCAACATTGGAAGGCTTGGTGCTCAAACTAAATATTAACATTTTCTTTGTTTCCCTTTCGGATAAATAGCTTTCATCTCTTAAACACACCAACTCTACACAATTTATATAAATGAGAGAAGAGCAGTCTGAACTGAGAGAAGAGAGTCTGCAGAGCAGGCTCTGCAGTAGTTTTGCCACCTGGCTCCATCCCAGGCAGGCTTAAATACCACTATTCAATGTAATTATGCACTCGGATAAAGTCAATTTTGTTTATCCTGATACAAAGTCTGGAAGCAGGAAAGTTAAGAGCATCATTCCACATAACATTACTACTAATACATCCATTCTGTGAGACTGAAATGGGATTTAGACAATATACAGGCACTGGCTTGTTCCTCTGGACGTGGGTAAATGTCTCATGGTGCTGCTGGAAAGAGGAAGCTCACTTACCACAAACAGCCTCAGTGCTGTGGTCAGAGACCAAGAATTGCAGTCAGATGCTCTGGCAAGTTGCAGTGTTGCATGTTCCTTCTCACACAACTCAAGCAATGATACAAACCCCAGTGTTTTGCTAACATTTTTAGTAAAGAACTGACAAGGTATACAGATACTTGAGTATATAGCATGAGTTTGTGCTTATATTGACAGACCTACTTACTCAAATAAGTCATCCTGCAGTGTTCCTCTGAAAGCATACATACAGGAAAGCTGATATTTGCCAAATGCTCCAGTCACAGGACACCACAATAAGCTTTATTACCAATTATCAAACACTGATTCCTTATTAAAACATGCTGTTTAGTAATTTAAATAAGACACATTCTTTGTCAGAGTCCTAAGCACTCAGTGGTCATTATTGGACAGCCAAACACCTCAGAAAATTTAATCATATTCTCAATGATAATCCATTGGTTTAGCCATGCAGCTAAACATCAGCAACCTGTTTCTACAAATCAGGTTTCTTAACTGAAATGGAAATATAAGTTCCTGAACAAAACAATATTCCCACAGAAAAAAAAAAAAAGGAAAACATTTATTTATTTTTCACCCATGTATTTTTTCTTTCAAGTAACTAATGATTTGCTGAAATTTTTTTGTTGTTATAAAGAAATTAATTCAAAGATGGAATAAAACAGCTATTCTAAACTACTAAAAAAGATCTTTGAAAATAAAGTGGCATCACAAGCAAGTATTGTACATTTCATAATCTGATGCAGTTGAAGTGAATATGATGGCACAAAAGCTTTTATTTTCCACTAATAAAAAACCCCAGAGCAAGAATCAAGGTGATAACCTGACTGACCACAAAGAATTAGAAGAACAAGAATCAAGATGAGACCTTTTTAGGTGTGAACTTCCATTTGCTGATTTAGAGCATTCATAATTTGGGATTCAAGCAATGATGAAAGAAGTTCAGCTTTAAATGAGTACCATAACATTGGCATAATTTATTAATCATGAATGCTGACATTACTTGATGTTCTTTTCTCATTTCAAGTGTTTATTTCAGTTTTTCAGGACTGTAAGATTTCTTACTTTTTATTTTTTTCTTTAAATTCAGAGAGGTCAAGTATCTAGAGAAATATCTCTGTGAAAAGGCATCTCTATTTCTTTATACAACACAAAACCAGAAGCAATAAAGGGTTTTTTTGTTCACAATCTCAACAGCCATCAATCTCTGATTACTATTTAAACATCTCTGTAGGTCTATACTTCTTCTGAACAGCCCCTACTGAGACCGAACTTTTAGGATCTTTTATAAATAGTGTAGCTGTGTAATTTTATTTCATTTCCAATAAAAATCCAACCAGCTTTATCTGACTCCCTGGACATATGGTATAGACATCAGTTATAAAAATGATATGCCCTACTGCAGTGTCTGGAATGGAGAGTTTGATGCTGGGAGTGAATGGTTAAGTGGGAATAAATTATTTACTACCCAGTATACAAAATGAAATGGCTGTGATTCATTCCTGTCGTGGGAATGTGAAGAATATCTTTGAACAAGATTGCATTGGGGCAATAGCAATAGCAAATGGAAATTATATGTCAAATCTACATGCTTCTTTCTGGTGGTAGCCTCTTTGCATTAGCATTAAAGAAAAAAATATATGTTTAGCCTTAAAAATAAGCAACTGTAATCCCCCTGTGTCACCCAGTGTTGTAGACTGAAGTACTGCATCGAACACCCAGTTAACAGCTTATTCCCCCTATAACTTTCCAGGTTCCAACAAGACTAGAAAGTCCATATAATCCTTTGCTTGTCTTACGTAAGTATTACATATGGAAAATATAACTGTCTATAATATGCAAGTATTAGGGCTGAGGAAACTGGGAATAGGAAATAAAGCTTTCATAACATGGAAACCAAAACAGAATTGGAGGGAGCAGCAGGTGTGATCATCCAGGGTGCCAGTAGTGCTAAAGCAAAGGGCAGTCAGGAAAGGAGCCTTGGAAAGAATGCTCCTGTATTTAAAAGTATACACGTGGGATTTTTTCTAATTAAATAGCAATTCTCCAACTGAAAACACACCTCCTTTGTGCTTTTTAGTTTTTAATAGCTGCATGTTTAAAATCTCCGAAGTCAAAAGTATTTCTGTTTAAATTAAGAAAGTAACCCATCATGTAAGATGATTTATCCTAGGTCATAGCTCTACTCCTTGTTTTGCTTTGTTTGGTTTTTTTTATTGTTTTGGGGAATTTTTTTGGTTGGTTTGGGTTGGAGTTTTTGTTTGTTTTGGGGAGGTTTGGTTAGTTGGTTGGTTGGCTGGTTTAGCTTCGTCATGTGATGGTAAATTTTTATTGGTATTAGTGGTGGTTGTCGGGTTTTTCCTTGGTTTTCTGTTGTTTTGGATTTTTTAAAAAATCTAACTTTGTGACATTTGTAGTAACAATATAAATAAGAATTCTCTACTTGTCAGTTTTCCCTTCAATCTTTCCCTTTGCAAGCTCATTCACGTCATCTCAGTATTTCTGTGTGGCAGGCCGGATTTGGGGTTCCTTCTGCTAAAAGCTGCCTTTGTTGTGGCTCAGTCAGCTACCCTTTGCAGCTGTCCTTCCAGCTGCCTGCCACTCACTCGTTGAGTGCTGGAATAGCTAGGTGTAAAGTGAGTCCAGAGCACTCGCATCCAGAAACAACCTTTCAGTAGAATCTAGGAGAAATATAAAGCTGTGAGGTGTACAAAAAGAAAATTTGACAATGTTTCTTAAAAGGAATGGTCAGAGGATGTCTGAAAAACCAGTAGTAACTTCTGACATCTCAAATGCAAACTTTCTTACAAAAGACAGCACATTCTGAAAATACAAGCCTCTGGGAGTTAGTCCTGTTTATACTGCTGCTGTCCAGCAACTAGAGGGCTGTAAGGTCAAAAATATTACTGAATACAGTAACACATGAAGAAGAATTATTTGATATAAATTTACTATCATAACAACTTCCAGTAAGAAAGGCTTTAAGCATGGAAGAAAACTCCAAGATGCAGATTTCCCTACACTAATGTATTTTTCAAAACTAAAAAGTGGGTCTCTTGTACATTATAGAAGAGGTCCAGCTCTTTAAAACAAACGCAAATACCAAGCTGGAATAGTTTAAAATTACAAACAGCTAATCCACAAGCAGTCAAGCTAAAACTGCTTGCAAAGGTTTACTCTTCCTCAGGAAAGATTGGGGAATATGTACAGCAATACATACTTGTGCTACAAGAAAAGTTCCCATTTAAAGATGATTTCTGATGCACTAATCCCTTTAAACACCTGACTTTTAAACAGCATGGCAGTCTTTTCAGAGAGGGTAATGTTCCCTTAGCTGGTCCTCCTATATAGGTCTAGAAATTTCACCTTTTGAGAATTTCATAGCATCTGTATTTTCTAATTCTTAGAAGTTAACTAGAAAATAATAGCACCTTGGTAGTATTTTCCATTCTGATTTTTAATCTTCAACTGGTGTGCACATAAACACAGAAAAATACCTCTCTCACTTGAACTGCTTTGAAGCATATTAGGAGAAAGTTCTTCACCCCGAGGGTGGCTGAGCACTGGGACAGGCTCCCCAGGGCAGTGGTGACAGCAACAGCCTGGCAGAGCGCAAGGAGCATTTGGACAATGTTCCTGGGTACCTGGTGTCATTTTTGTGACATCCTAAGCAGATCCAGGGGTTGGACTCCATGAGTCAGGTGGTCCCTACCAACTCAGAATATTCTGTGAAGTGATCAAGACCATCAAAGTTACTGCTTCCTAAATTACTTGTAGCCCTAATTCTTCTTCAAAGTGGGTATTTTACCAGTAATAACTACACTGAATCATTCAGAAATGGTTCTGCAACATTTTATTGATATATTCAGTCAACTTAGGTCTGTAACTGGGATTTGTAATGCCATAAATCTACATGTAGGTACATGCTCTTTAAAAGCTACTATTAAAAGAATAAATAGCAATAGTTGAAAGATAAACTCACGATGAAACCAAAATGAGTCAGAGAAAGCCCTTTTCTTTCTAACTCTTCAGAGCTCCAGCCTTTTGGACCACTATTCAGAAGGGCCAAGCTGGCCAACATGTAGACAAAGCAAGCACATAGGCAGTGAATGATTTCTAAGGACAAGTTAAACATCTCCCCTTCTTCTCAACCAGTCATCGTGTAAGTGTAGGTGAACATCACCTCTATCCACAACTGACATCCTGTTCAGCATTCAAACAAAATTTATAGTACATATTGGCAGAGCTGGATCTGTTCACCAAGCCTGATTTCTTAGCACAGAAAAGCATTTAGCTGAAGATATTCACAAAAAGACAGACAGTCTTGCAAACTCTGCCAAGCCAATGGGTCTTAGAGTTAATAAATCAAGTACAGAAGTGATGAAAATTAATTTACCTACTGGTAATTTTATCTCTTTTAAAGGTGAAGTCTCAACCAGTCCTAATAAATCCACTTAAAACCATAGACTGTGTGTTTGATAGGAGGTTCCAAACAGCGAAAACAACTGCTACATTTCAACAACTCCCTATGTAATGAAGGTCCAGGGTGATTCAAAAGAGCACCAAATTAAATACATGAAGCGGTGGCATTTTTAACCAGTGTCCATACAGCACAATTTTGAAATGTGGTCTGTATTGGAAGAACTTGCAATGAAGACAGCTGTGCAGAGTAAATCAAGACAAGCGGATGTACAAAACTCTTCAGTATTTATCTTAAGTGCAGTCACGACAAGCACAACCTCTTTGACCCCCACAGGCAGGTTACCCATGGCAAGGACAGACTTCAGCTGCTGTGCCTCACGAAATCTGCTGTGCTGATGGCCACTCGTGGGTCTGGCAGCTGCTGGGCAGAGCAGGGGAAGACCTGGGTTGGCTGTCTGTAGGGAGATGTCAAGCTCAGTCTTGACCAACCCTTCTCGACATCACCTTTATGATCTACAATTGGCAAGGGGTCAGTAACAGAGGAACACAATATGAAGGTGTTGCACAACAAAAAGGTGTATGAGCAAGTCTGTTTATAAGAGAAACAGTGATATGCAGTTCCCACAATGGCTGTAGAAGAAAACTGGAAGATGAAATCTGGAACACTGAAAATCAGAAGACCACTTGGCCAAATTTTCTTTGGGTACTTCAGTATTTTACCACCAGAATCCCTGTCAATCTACAGGGCAGCATGTAGTCCATGGTGATAGCATTGTTTTCACTTCTCTTTTCTGCACAAATAATTTTGTCCTGTTCTGAATTTTTTTTTTTAATATAAATTTTAAAGGTCAAAAAAATTGTTAAGGCCCATGGTACTGACTGAGGAGTTGAAAAATTTATGATCTTCCCATCTGGAAGAATTATTTTTAACTTTTGTATTTTGTTATTTTGAGTGGGATAATTTTCTGCTCTAGATGTTGAAACACTGATATTTCCAAGCATTACTTCTACATCTTTAAGTTTTAAAAGGCTATAAATAGGAAGAATGGTTCTGATAGGTTTGATATCAGCTGAAGAAGAAAAGATAGCTGAGTGTCTTTAATAGTCACAGCATATGAAAAAATTTTTTCAAAAGCTGAAAAAATAAAGGTTTCAAAATCTAAGAAGCTAATAGTATTTACCAGTTTATATACCTCCAGAGCTTGTTCTGTGTATCTCTAAAGGAGGGTGTCAACAATGGGGTTAATGTATCTAATATGACACACATATTAGATGTATCTAATATGAGAGAGGTTGTGTCATATTAGATATTTGGTTTTTTCTCTCTTCCTGATATAAGCTTGTTCAATTCACAGATGTCATAGACTTTGGTAGAAAACCTCAAAGGAAAACATTTATATTTTGGTAATATCGAGGATAGAAGTGCACAGTGTAGAATATGCTATTATTCATTTGAGATAGATGTTAGGGAAAGGTCTAAAAAGCTACTTTCCCTGGGAGTTTTTAAAAGATGTGTAGATATGTCCCTTAGGGACATGGTTTAGAAGGGACTATGGTGATGCTGCAATAATGCTTGGACTTGATGATCTCAGAAATCTTTTCCAAATGATTCTATTCTATGATTCAAGAATAGGAGCAGCCAGAGTGGAGGTAAACACTCTCCTCTCTGGCTACGGGCTCTTAATCCTTCCATCCTTCCCTCCCTTCTCCATCAAGGCAGAGGCTTAGTTCCCAATGCCACCTTTTCCCAGCCAACCTCTCCTCCCTTTTTTCATTCCTCTTTCCCAACAGAGCAAAGCCTAAGATGGGTACTGCCTTAAAGCAGGAAACTAACTGTGTTGGATCAATCCTTGGACAAAAACTCTCAAAAAAAAACTGGATCATAATGAAGTTTTACTGTCGGAGTCCACGGCACTCCCCTGACTGCCCTGGAGGGTTTGAGATCCTGGCAGGGGGTCAGAGACCCCCCCTGCACAGAGCCCCAGAGAGACACTGTCCTGGATCTCAGTCCATGGGAGAGCTTTCAGCTTGTGAAATGAATTACAAGTCACGAGAATGTAACAAAAATAATAGCAGTAGTAGTAGTTAAGTAATCACGGGGTGCAAATGTAGAATATTGGGGTTTTTAGAAAGGGGTCAGAAGAAAAACATGGAGGACCTGGGTGTGGTCCTTGTCCTTTTTGTCCTTCTCCTTGACATCCATTCCTCTGCTGTGGTGGCTCACAGGGATTGGTGTAGGATAGAGGTGACATGTCTAACATTAGTAGTAGGTATTGGTGATTAATGGTAAATAAAAGATACGTAGAACATGGCACAAAAAGTTTTGCCCGCCTGTCGTGGGCGGGAGTCGTCTCATGCCCTCGCTGCAACAAGACCTTGGCAGGGCACAGAAAGGATTTGTAGATAAGAAATAATAAACAACCAAGAGAAAACCTGAAATGGCGGCTTTTGACTCTTCTTCTGCTTCAGCATAGGGCTTTCAGGGAAAAAAGGCTCTCACCTGACATGTCTTGGGAAACACAAACCCGAGATTTTACTACTAAAATCCCAGAACTATGATAGTAATATCAATCATTTTAGTAAATGGGAGAGAACTTTTAAATAACTTTATCTTCATCACAGCTGAAGAACTGCTGATCGTTGTCAGGACAGATTTATTTCCTTAGATATACAGCATGGACTACCTCTCAGGCACCTTATCTATTTTCTTAAGTTACAAGCTTTTCCCATATGAGCAAAATTTATTGTATAGCTACAAAAAAAAAAAAAAAAAAAAANAAAAAAAAAAAAAAAAAAAAAAAAAAAGTGCCCTAAAAACTAAAAAGAAAAAAACAATGCAAACAAACAAAAAAAACAAACAAAAACCAAACCAAAACAAACCCCCCCAAAATAAACTCTAAAACAAAACAAAGAAAAAACCAAGAACAAAAACAACCCCTCCAAAAAAAACCCCCAAAATTTTCTAAACTAAAATATGTTTACATAATATTCTACTATAATATCCACTCACCCTAATTATTCACTTTAGTTCACTTGCATCAAGTCTTATTTGTGTTTGTGTTTTGCAGTGTTAAACATTCAGTCAATCCTGCTAATGCAAATGAAATTATGCTAATAAGGGCTTCCTAGTGACAGATATATCAGTATTTACACCCACAACACACAGTAATTCTGCACCATTGGTAGAATTGGATCATCCCGTTGTGAGATGCTCCACCCAGTGTGGAGATGCCAAGCATTTCTACCTGCATAAAAACCCCATATTCAGAACAGCAGGGGACTGGTTTTCTCCCTGGGACTCCCAGAGGAAGACTGGACCCATCTCACCACCACTGGACCCTTCTACAGGATCATCTCTACTCCAATGGAGCCACATCTGTCGCTCCAGGAGGACTTATTTTGGACTGCTTCCAACAGCCTGACCAACAGGGTGTCAGGTTGTATTCTGACTCTGTCAGTGTTTCTAGGATTATTTTGTTGTTGTTGTTTGCTTGTATTTTTTTTTCTTTTACTATTACCTTTATATTTTGTAATATTCCTAGTAAAGGACTGATATCCCTATATCTTTGCCTGAAAGCCCCCTTAATTTCAAAATTATAGTAATTCAGAAGGAGGGAGGGAGTTCACATTCTCCATTCCAAAAGTAGCTCTAGCTTCTCCTGGCAGATACCTGTCTTTCAGACTAAGACAGATGGCCTGGGAAAATGTGTTCCTTACATAAGGCAAGGTCTCCAGTAGAGCTGCTCAGGGATTTGCAGGGTGAACTCTGAATTTAAGAACACTATTAAAAGCACAGAATAAGAACATAGCTTTTTACACTTCAAGTACATTAATGGAGAGAAAGGCATCATGTCAAAGAAGCAGAGTCATGACACTTTTGAAGAGAGTAATATGAGGACAGCTGATGGACTCAATGAAAGAAAACCTCATCACAAACGTGTGAAAAATTCTTTCCTCTCCAAACTAAGCCAAGTCACTCTTTCAAAATCATGCAGTCATTCCCATCAGCCATGATGAATCACAGAATATTTGGGGTTTTAAGGGATCTCTGGAGATGATCTCATCCAAACTACTGCCAAGGCAGGGTCACCTAGAGGAGGTGACACAAGAACATGTCTAGCTGGGTTTTGAATTTCTCAGGAGAGGGAGACTCCACAACCTCCCTGGGCAGCCTGCTCCAGTGCTCTGCCACCCTTAACATAGAGAAGTTATGTTGAGGTGGAACTTCTTGTGTTTTATGTTATGACCATTGCTCCTTGTCCAGTATCTGGGCACCACTGAAAAGAGTCTGGCACCATCCTCTTGGCACCCACCTGTGAGATATTTATGTGCATTGATGAGATCCCCTCTCAGTCCTCGCTTCTCTAGACTAAACAGGCCCAGCTCCCTCAGTCTCTCCTCATAAGAGGGATGCTCCAGACCCCTCATCATCTTTGTGGCCCTTTGCTGGACGCTCTCCAGGAGCTCCTTGTCCCTCTGGTACTGAGGAGCCCAGAACTGGACACAGCCCTCCAGCTGTGGCCTCACCAGGGCCCAGAAGAGGGGGAGGATCAGCTCCCTTGCTCTGCTGGCCACACCCTTCCCAGTGCAGCCCAGGATCCCACTGGGCCTCCTGGCCACAAGGGCACACTGCTGGCTCACTGTCACCTTGAGATCCACCAAGACTCACAGGTCCTTCTCCACAGAGCTGCTCTGCAGTGAGGCAGCCCCAGCCTGTGCTGGTACTTGGGGTTATTCCTGCCCAGGTGCAGGACCCTGCACGTGCCCTTGTTGAACCTCATTAGGGTTCTCTCTGCCGAACTCTGCAGCCTACCAAGGTGCAGCCAAAAGGCAGCAGAGCCTTCAGGTGTATCAGCCACTCCCCCAGTTTGTAGCATGAGTGTGCTGGTTTGAAAGCAAAACTAGTGAGACACTCCAAGTCAGAAGTACAATTTAATAGAGCGAAAAAAGAAACAAACAACAAAACAAGTAAAAACAAAATAAAAAGATAAATGCAATAGTACAAAGGACCACTGACAGAGTCAGAATACAAACCCAACACCCTGTTAGTTAGGGTGGTAGTAGCAGTCCAGATGAAGTAGTCTTGTTGAAGCAGTGATCCTGTAGAAAAGGTCTGGTAGGTAGCTCTTGTCCTCTGGAAATCCAGTGGCTAAGGCTGGCTCTGGTGTTCCAAACCTCAGCTTATATTCAGGATGAAATGCTTGGTTCCTCCCTCTGGGCGGAGTATCTCACAATGGGATGTAATCTTATCAGCCATGCGGTGATGCCCATTAACAGAAGATGTCCCCCTGGAGGGAGGATGGGTCATAGGAGAGATAAGAACTCTGCTGCACCTGGTGTCAACAGCTGGCCCATTAACAGAAGATAGCCCCAGGAGCTTATCAGGGATGAGTCATGGAGGGGATGGGGAACACTGTCCCACTGGTTCCAACAGCTTATGAAGATGGTAACAGAATACATACTTTTGGATACATCTTACACTGTAACCTAGGACAATGAGTATGAAATCAACTTCGGCTAAAAGTAAAAAAAATTCAGAAAAATTTGAGAAACCTGTATGTGCGTACACAATACACAAACAACATTGTAAATACATATACATGTCTTGCCAGTAAAAGATGGTCAAGTGATAAATTGATTCCAGTTAGCACTTGCAAGAAGTTAGATACTGATGTAATTGAATCATGTTTAACTGAATATAAAATTCATTTAGCCTAGTTCTCACAACTGAATACTTATCCTCACAAAGCAAAATACATACTCATGAGCATATCTGGAAAAGGGGTATGCAAATTTAAGATTTGGTGCTCATAGCTGGATAGAAAACAAATGTTACTGCAGACATATCTTTCAATCATACTGGTTTTTCAAGCACAGCCCAGAATTACCACTAATGTGTAATCTAACAACACTGCTTGTAGTAGGCAATTACTTACTCATCCTGCTGAGACAGATGAGTGAAGAACATGTTTGTGAGCAGAGAGGGCTCAAGAAATGCCAGACCTCTGAACCAAATATCTCATTCAGAGTCTGGTAGCAAAGCAACAGCAGCCAAAAGTCCACAGACACAGAGATTAGAGCTATAATGCCCTATTCACTCATTCCAGCTAATTCCCCTGAAAACTCAGTATCCTTGCTAACACTTTGCACCATTACCTCTCACTGCTTTTATTGTTCAGGTTTTTCCTTCACCTTTGGGGTCAGAAGCACTTTGAGGAGAAATGGTTTGGAATGGCAAAAATTTGTACTTTATCTGTAATGAACTATCTGCTTTCCCTTATAATCATAATCTCAGTTTATCAGAAAAATGGTAAGGAAAGCACAGGTGATTGACTCAGAACATTTTCATTTTTAAAAATGATTACTATTGTTTATATTGTTTATATTGTTTGCATTTCAAGCTGGACAAAAAAAACACAACAAAGTTCTTTTGAGTGAACTTGACTTGCTCTGTGCTGATGCTTTCTGACCTTTAAATTAGTAATTTGAAAAAAAAAGATAAGGCGTATCTTCAGGCACTTCTCTCTGTAAGTTGTTCAGATCTGTGGTTTATCTATTTAATTTTTTTTTTTGTTTATAAATAACTTAGCCTACATATAAATGATAGAGAAAAAAGATGGTAAGTTACATCAGCCAAAATGTACCTTCAAAATGAAGATGCCCAGTGACATAAAATACTTAACAAATCTGTTATTCAGACAATGCAAATACCTTAAAATTATAGAAAACTAAACAATGCACAGGCTGTTAAGGCAGGTATCACAGTACTAAGAATTTCCTGGTGGGAAATTTCTAGCTTTGATCTGAATCAATCCTCATAAGAATAATATTCAATTCTCAGACAAAACAAAGGAGAAAGTTCTAAGCCTAATTTTGCATTTCAAAAGAGTCTTCTTTAAAGTCAACATAACTCTTGAAATACTTAATGAATGCAGATGCTTCATTTCTGAGAGAGAGCTAGAACTGGTACCTGGGGGTACAATGAAGAACCACCACCCCATAAGTTGAAATATAGGCTCAATTAGCCCGCAAACAAAGAGCTGAATACATGTTATTCAGTGCATCTGAAACATGTTAAATTTCATATTAACAACCAAAAACATTTGTCTCTAACAAGAGTTACTTGTTACCTCTCTCCAAAAGCAACAATAAAAGAAGGAATGAAAGCTGGCGTTCTCTAGGGGGCTCTTTTGTGGAACAGAAGTCAAGATTTGTTCCACTTAAATTCTTCAAGCACAACACGAATTTCAGATGTGTCAATAGTCAGATGTGTGGAAGACAAACCAATCTTTGCAACAGATAATTTTTCTGACTGTATTTGGAAGCAAAAACAGGGACAGGGAGAGCAAACAACTATTCCTGGATATAGGAACAGAGACAGTTCCAGCCCTAAAGGAGAAATTGCCTTTTAGAAGTGAACAGGAATACTAGCTGTAAGCAGTATTTTTATCTCTCTATGTACCCAACACAGTGGGTGATAGCAAAACTGTGCATGGTAATAGTAAGGCAGGAAAAGTCCTGTTCAGTATGTATTTTTGGACAAACACTGCCCCCCAGATACGGTTTCAGCACCAGAGGAAGCTCCTCTGCTGATCACAGCCACCCATCCAAAAGCCGAAGGTGCCCTCGTTCACTTCGGAGCCAGCTGCTCTGGGAGCTCTCCCTGGCTCCAAAGCCACCAGTCTTCACTGCTCCACGGACAGCAACACAGCACCTGGGAGAAGGGAACCCACTCCGGGGTATCAGCTATCTCAGCAGGAGCAGGAAAGCCTCCACAGCCTGGGAGTGTTCTTTAAGCCATGCTAATCTAATCTGGAGGAAAATTTAGAAGGGATATTAAAAGCACAGGGACAACAAATCACGGCTGAGTTCTGTCCCACCCCACCCCTTCCTGCTCCCTCCCTTGCACCAGCAGCGCTATAGGAGCAAAGCCGTTTGCAAAAAAAACCCGCAAAACAACTAAATGAGCTTTCAGCTGAACCGGGGTACAGTATGGAGGTGCAGAGAGTATGACAGGGTCAGCCTGACACTTTCTCCGTGCTTTCCAGCTTTACAACGTTTCCTAGACAACTGCATTGTCGCCTTCACGTTTTCTACCTCCATGCCCAGCCCCCTCTTCAACATAAAGAAGCCAAAGTGTTTGTGAGGAGGTGTACCATCTGCAGTGCTAGTTTCTGCAACATCTAGATTTAGTTTGGCAGTCTCTCACCTACCCATTCCTTGCCAGCTGCAAACTAAGTGGCTTTGACAAAACACAACTCAGAACTCAGCAGCACAAACGAATACAGCGGAAAACAGAGGACACAGCAGTGGCTTGTACAATTCCTGTTCCTAATAGTCCTCCTATATCATGTTGTGTCATCAAATAAACTAGATAGTAGAAAAGCATTCAATCTCCAAAATTACTTTTTTATATACCTTTGACTCATAGAACATTGTTTTTAAAATCAAGACCATTTGAGAGAGGGAGAGAGAGAGAGAGGGAGAGAGAGAGAGAGAGAGAGAGAGGGAGAGAGAGAGAGAGAGAGAGGGAGGGGTATATATGTTTCTCTATATATAACTCAACCAACTAAAATGCTTGCTCTGGCTCTGGGGAGCATGAAAAAGTTTCTTCAGCTTTAACCTTCAAGGCACTATTTGGTATGAAGGCAGTATCCAGGCAAAAGCACTACAGAGTGAAGAAGTAACCATGAATGAAAGTTACCCCACGTTATAAGAGGTGGTGAGAATAATTTCTATTTTAGGAAAAAATGAGGGAAAACCACACTTGTGCATATTTTGTGGCTTCCTTGGAAAGTTTTGGTGCTAAATCCTGAGTCCTGCTGACCTAAACTGGTTTGTCACAGAGACAAATGTTCATCATTCAGCTTCCATATTTCAAAAAAGCACAAGGTTTTACTTAGTGAATTTTAAGTAGTTTAGGAAATGAACCCAGACACAGATCAAAAATTTGGATGATTGCCTAAAATTTGATGCAACCATACTGTCTGGAAAAGCAGGACCCAAATCCCAATACAATTTGCAATAAGAAAAATTCTTATTTTTACTGTCTTTACTCAGATGCAACTAAAAATTTCTGCTTTCTCCTATTCCACATTACATAGACCAATAGGACATGTATAATTTTTATCTCCATTTTAATATCCTCTTTCTCCCTTCAAAAATCCTACCCTACAGATAGAATAGAAAATTGCATCATAACTTATTTTACCTTTATGTATCTTTTACTATTTTATCAGCCCAGCTCAATTTTTACTCAATGTGAACATAAAGTTCAACAACAACAAAGTTGATTCTGGTTCCTTCAGACCTTGTATTGCCTTTTGAAATTTAGTGATCCCTGAAATCCTTTAGTCAAAAGGAGGCTATTTCAAAACAGCACCATCAGCAGTAACTAAATTAATCTCAGAACATGATATAAACTGTGCAGTCATTAATGCCATTCCCTAGACACTGCAGATGATGAATAAGACTATCCTGAGGTTTGATGACCAAAAATAGGACCAAGACACAATTTATTAAGGCTCTATGCCTGCTGTACTTACCTGCATAAAATAAAAAACATTCAGAACAAAGCAAAGGCACAGAAAATGGTTTAGAAACTTTCAGAACTACCTCCAGCAAATAAATGTAATACTATAAAAATAGGAGTATTCATAATAGGTAGTTGAGGAACAGCTATGAACATCCCACTCAACATATGCACAGACACTGTAATTATTATAGAAAACCTGCAAGTGGTAAGAAAACCAAAGTGTTTACAAAGTTTTTTAAAGGATTGACCCTTGAGAAGAATCATCCTGTGAACAGGTGCTAGAGCACCACAGGAGCTGAACTTCCAAATCTCCAAAAACCGTCTTATTCATCCTTTTCTAAGAATTATATTAATATACTGTCCCAAATAAAAAAACTGATGGCAAATTCCACCATCTCAAGTGCAATTTTCCATTCATATCTAATTTTGTTGCCTTTAAAAAGCACATTTTATTTCTGTCTTGTCTTTGTTCATAGGCACATTTAAACTCCAACATTCCCAACAAAACACCCCATCATTTTTGTATCTTCACGAATACTTTGTATTCAGCTGTGTCATCATTACACAGTCTTCTGGAACACCATCACGTTCTTCCCAAAAGCCTGTAAAAAAACCTCCCAGTTAGTATACATGAAGATCAGCTTCTGTTCACTGAAGAAGATAAAACCCTTTTTGAAACCCCTGAAACCCTTCATGCCATTAGACCTGCCATCAGCATACAGATTACTTTTCTCATTTTTACAGTACAGTGCATTGCAAAGAAGGGGGTTCAAGGAAAGAGCAAAGGAAAGGGAAGAGAAAAAGAAGATAATGTGAAGCAGCCAAAGTATAGTAAAATTGCTCTGGAAATCTCTCAATGCTAACACGTACTGGAGGGTTTTTAAGCCTCATGTTTGGCTCAGCAATCAAGTACATTTCATCAGTTTGAGGTAAATGCCTTAAGGTTTTCACAGGTTTCAGGGATGCTGGCCCCAGGAAATTCCAGTTTCTGCATGAAAGAACCTTAGATCAACTGAAAACACATTTGTCCTAATGAAGAGAAACTATCACCTTTGCATCTGATTTGTTTGAATTGTTTCAAACTGTCCCTTTCTGGGGACCTGAAGTGACCAATTCTGATGTATGCATATGTATTCTACAGGCCCACAAGGCTCACCTCACTCTTTGTGACTCTAATAAAATTTTGCAACTTCACAGTTAATTGCATACATGGAAACTATTCACACGTTTGAAAACCCTGGCTGATAAGTCATAGCCAAAAATCAAGTCAACTGAGACAATTCTTGCTTTAATACTGTTAAAATCATGATGGAAAAAAATACAATGCAAAGTAAACCTCTTTTCTGACATGCCATGTATTTAAGCTTTACAAAAAGCTAAAGCTTTACAAATGCACACATGTAGTCTCAGGATTCTGAGTCATGAGTCTCTAAAAATGAAAATCAACTCAGTGTCCTTTGCAGCAATCTTCTCTTCTCCCCGGTTGTCATGAACTCCTGAGTGCTTCGAGTGACAGGGGAACAAAACGCCTGACATCTTGGTCTAAAGTGCTTTGCCTAATAAGCACCATCTCTTTGGTCTGTAGACTTAACAGGCAACCCGCCTTCATCCAGGGCTTATCAACAAGGCTGCACAAATTAGATTCCCCTGAATAGTGTAGAGACTCCTGAATGTCCCCTCTATTCTGGGGATGCTACCTTCTATTTTCAGGTTATTGTTTTTAAGCACATTTTTCAAAAGCACATGCAGGTGGTAAAAAGCTTAGTTCACATTGCCTAATGTTTTGTCTGACAAAAATATTTTCCCCAGAGAAAGATATCTCCTACTTCCACCCAAGACAGCCCCTTATATTTATCTCAAATGTATCACCAGAATTACCAAAATTTGTTCTCAACCTAGTTTTGCCTCATTAATGGTAAGAGGACTGACGTTTTCAAGCAGCCTAAGCAAAGTGCTGAAATCTCCTTTTTAAAACTCAGAAATGTATTCTTATTGTGTGTAGAAACTTCTTCTACCATTACAGAAGACAGCTGAGTCTCTTTAGCATGGTATTCATAGCTTGTTTTTACACACTGTGTGCAAATAGGCTGTGCAACTCAGTGAGATGGGAAATCCTTGATGACAGGAATTAAAGATTAAAAATGAGATTTGTAAATATACCAAGGATTGTAAAAGTTACTATCAAGAACAATAGTAAGTTCTTTTTGTATTGTGTCCAGAGTTCTGGGACCCTGCAGTAACTCAGGCACTGGAGGAGACCTGGAGGAAAGGCAGTATTAAACTTAGAAATTTAAGTTGCATTTCATAGAATCACAGAATGGTCTGGGTTGGAATAGGCTTTAAAGATCATCTATTTCCAAACCCCGTTCCAAGGACAGGGACATCTCCCACTAGACCAGATTGCTTAAAGCCCCATCCAGCCTGGCCTTGAACACTGCCAGGGATGGAGCACCCACAGCTTCTCTGGGCAACCTCTTCCAGTGCCTCAGCACCCCCACAGTAAAGAATTTCTTCCTAATATCTAATCTAAGCCTATCTGTTTTTAGTTGAAAGCAATTGTGCCTAGTCCTGTCACTGCCTGCCCATGTTAAGTCTCCTTCCAGCTTTTTTTGTAGGCCACCTTAGACATGGAAACTCTGCTAGAAGGATTCCCCAGAGCCTTTGTTTTTAGAATGGTTACGACTCGTCCTCCCTAGGTAATACAGTGGTGTTGCAAACATGTATATGCTATAGCATGTGTGTATAGCTACATCTCTGCAATCCTTCTCTCATTGCTCACAGCAGATGCTTGTTAATGCATATAACTCCAACCCAAGGATATATGTGGAACTCACACAATTCAGTCTTGAAAGAGAAACAAATTTAAAACTGAGTTTTATGCTATTTGTTAGAAATTAAAAACCCGAATTATGATACTTCATGTGAAACAAAGGGCTTGGTTTTTGTCCCAAAATATCAATTCCTAAGGTCGTTATATCACTACAGAGAGAAAAGAAACAACAAAAAACAGCTGAAACACTTGAACAGTTGAAATTGTATCAGCTAATATATCTGACCGTCTAAAAAAGCCCCTAAACCAAGTACGTATATTCTGCAATATAATTTGCATAATACTTGCCTTTTTCAGATATTAATTCCAGAAAAAGTGGTTGTTTCAATATTTATAGAGCCAAACCAAACCCCTACCCATGAAATCTTCATGAGACAATTTTTCATCGTGTACTTTTCCCATGTTGTGGAAAAAGTTACTAATTTATGACACAAAATATTAGATAGAAGAAAGTATGTATAGGTTTTTGATACTGACGCTTTTCAGGGGTTGGTGGTTTGTTTAATTGGCAGTACTTCAGCTCTGCCAACAGCTTCTACATTACTGCAGAAGCACCACGGCAGTAGTGCAGTGGAACACATGTATGATGGATTGGTGATACTTGAGGTTAATGGAATTGACCATATGCAGCTGCAGAATTGAATAACGAGGCCTGGTAAAGCCTGCCAAGGTAAGCAAATCCATAAGATTTATTCTCTTTCCTCCTTCCTGAACACCAAAGCAATAACGTAAAATTGTTATTTTGTATTGGAAAGATTCCACCCAAAAAAAAGAGCATTTATCAGTTACATAGCCAGAAAACCATATCATGCTGTTAGAGTCTGCATTCATCTGTTATGATAATTGTATTTAATACAGGATTACACCTTTTCCTCCTGTGTACTACCATTAAAAACTAACATTATCCCATTTAAACTGCTTTTTTTCTTTTCTTCTTCAGGTCCCTTAGCAGAAAGCTTTGCTCAAGTGAGGCTTTCCTGGCAAAGAGAGGTTGTTCTCTGCTTATGCACTGTGTCAGTAGGAAAACACATGCTCTCAGCAAATTGTACAGCGTCTAGCTAAATCCAGGACAAATGCATATGTCACCCCCAAAATCAAACACTCTCTCTGTAATTTACAGTCTGCTCCAAACTATAGCAATTCAACCAAAAGAGGAATTTGTCTTAGTACTTCTGGGTTTTTTCATAGACATAATTAGTGCCAAATCATTTAATAGCTCGAGTTAATGCACTCCAGTCCATTTTGCTTGTCAGTTTAGTGTGATAATAAGCAAATAACTGAGTAATCTGGTCTTGTTTATCCTGTGGAAGAGAAGGCTCAGGAAGGACCTTATTGCCTTCTACAACTGCCTGAAATGAGGATGTAGACATGTGGGGCTCTTCTCCCAGGTAATAAGAGGCAGGACAAAAGGAAATAGCCTCAAGTTGCACCAGAGGAGGTTGAGATTGGATATTTCAAAACATTTCTTCACAGAAAGTGTTGTCAAGCATTGCACAGGGAAGTGGTCCCTGGAAGTGTTCAAAAAATGTGGATGTGGCACATGGGGACACGGTTTGGTGGTGACACAATGGTGATATGGTTGGACTTGATGATCTTAGAGGCATTTTCCAACTTTAAGGATTCTGTGATTCTATGAAAGCAAGAAGCATCATGAAATAAGAGTCTCATAGTTTTAGTTACATTCTTTTTCTTGAACAGTAACAACCCTTACTATGAAGTACGAAATATGACACACAGAACAACTCATCGTGGTATTCCCAAGAACAATTACGAGGTCCAAGAAGAATCTGAAGCCAAGTAAAAAGATGAGGAGAGCAGCAGCATTTCTGTCTCCTGTGCCTTAACCACCACCTCTGTCACCGCAGTGAGCCTGAACCACATGGTGCATTACATCAAGGCCCTGCAGCTGCCCAGCCTCAGACAGCAGTGTCTCACATAGGCCTTTCCTGAGAGCAGCAGCAATGAGTAAAATACTAAAAAAAAAAAAAAAAAAAAAAAAAAAATCCCCACACAGCATCAATATGAGTGAGCATGAAGTGTTCTACTTCTCTGCCCTGTCCATCCAATTCACACTGCTTGTGTTTCTCCAGGAAGGGTGTCCCACCTTAGGAGCTGAGTCATGGTTGCTCTTCACAAGCCTCCCACTCAGCTCAACATCTTCAAGCAGACACAGTACAGAGCTGGTCTTCTAAATGTCATTGTGCTTTCTGGGGTAAAAAAACAGATCCCAAACAGAACTGGGCAGACTACACGTGAAAGGACTACACTACATATTATCTGTGCCTCTGTGCCCTGCAAGTGCAGGTCAATTGTGGACAAGTTAGACTCCTCAAGGTGCTTTTAACTGGGCTTTAGTGTTGTTGAGACACCACCGAGATATTCAGGCTGTAGGTTAGGAAGGCAACAGGTATAGAAACACCCTAATCGCCATGCTGTTGACTGAACTTGGTTTGACAAAGGTTTATTAGCACAAATATGGACTAGTTTGAGCATAATTTATAAATTACAGGCCAATTTAGACAGATAAATGTGGCTGCTGCATCAATGCTATGAGGATCCAGAACTAACAGCACTTGTCCAAGGCTGTGCAAGCAGATGCAAACATGGTGTTTCTGGTCACCTTTCTTCACTTGAGAATGCTGCATGCAACAGCACAAGGGTATTTGTAGTCAGCTCTAGTGCAACAAATACCATCAGTTTTGGCTCAGCTAGAGCTGAGTTAATTCTTGAAGAGTCTGTTAATATGAGCAAGGTTCTGGGAAAGCACAAAGCAGTGGAGACTGTCCAACCCAGACAGGCAGATAGCAGAACTCCAGAAATCAAGACCAAGAAGGACAGCAGGCTAAGTAGTTCTGCTTAGGGAATAACAGAACTTAAAGAACATAAAGAAGAAAGAACAGCCATCTTTGACTTGCAGCCTTAACACCCTGCTAAAACTCCACGTGGTATAAACAACACCTCTGCACCATTTCTCACTATGTTCCCTAATAGTGAAATTATCCAAGCAGTAAACTACAATTATTGTGCTGTATGGGGACCCTAAACAACTTAATGGAGAAAAAATCAAATCCTCCCATCTCTTACCCCAAGAACACACAATTTGTCTATTCTTGACCTATGCTTTGTCGTTTCACATCATAGAAGTCTGGAGAGGGATGGGTGCCCTGGGTTAGGTATAATCTGCCTCTACTACAGTACTTAAAAATCTCTTATATTAAGAGTGTATGTTAACTAATTAATGTTACAGCCTTTTCACTTTAAATTGTGTCTCTAGAGCCTCAACTAAAATGTGTCGTATTTATGGGCACTAAAGCTTATATTAGTTACTTTATCTAAATTTACTGCAAAATGAAGTTGAGTTAGAACTTCAGTTTAACCTGAAGCCGCACACAGAGTCCCTTGTACTTGCCTGAACTTCGGATTTCTTAGGATTTTATTGCTTTAAGATTTTATAGACTTTGAAGTGCAAACATAACTATGGGCAAAGGGAAATAATATAGATTTTAATATAAAATCTACTGAAAGAAGTGTTAAAGTAATAACTTAGACCAAATTTAGTATTTGGCAGACTGACAACTCCAGAAAGAAGCTTACACACAAACCCCCACTCTCTGAAGGGGAGGCAAATGTACTTCTGGGGTTTGTTCGTTTGTCTTTTCTTAATCATAACTTCAAAGTCATATTTTTCATTGGTGATGCCTACAGTAAGGCTTTACATCTATATTTGGGGTTTGCAAAAATGATCAGGAACAATTGTGTTTTCACCACTTGGTGACTTACCATTGATCTGCTGCTGTTAAGCTCCAAAGCTTCAGTCCTACACATCTTTATTATGAGTGCATGGTGTTTTAAGCAAATACATTGTGTTTCTTATTTAAAACAGGAGGATGACTTACACCAACAGCATACCAACTCTGCAGTGATTTCTATTGCTAGTCTAAATTATGGCTGCAAGCAACAAATAGCTTCTTGCTCCAAAACAGAAGTTCTAGCAAACTTGGATGCCCCAGATGCAAGCTTCAAGGGCCTGTTTCACTGGGCAAGCTTTGAGAAATAAAATAATCCTGGTAACAGTGAAAGAAAAAGAGGTCAGTGCATACATACTGAACTGAACATTATTACCCTGACACTGTTACCTTTGTCCTGTTTTCCGTCCTTTTGCCTTTATCATTTTCATAATTTAGTATCATTCACTTCTTATGTTTTTTCCCATGTCAACTCCCATCACCTTCCTCTTTCCTTTTCTTTTCCACTACATTTTTTCTCCTAAACACACTTCTTCTATCCTCTTTCTCCCTAAGGCAGTCCATTTCTCTTTGGCTCCCTCTGAGGAAGTCTTGTACTCACCTATTTTCTGTAAGCAGACCATCAAAATTGTCCTACCCCAAAGCCACGAAGAGAAATCACACAGCAGACAATATAAACTGGTTGTGGTCAAACTCTCCGTGGCTTTGGGGTAGGACAGGCTAGGGAGAATTAGTTTAAAAATACGGTAAATTCAAAGGTGCACCTGAAGTCTTAGAGCCACAGAATGGCTTGGGTTGGAAGGGACATTAAAAATCATCCTGTTCCAACCCCCTTTCATGGGCACAGACACCACTAGACCTGGTTATTCAAAGCCCCGTCCAGACTGGCCTTGAACACTTCCGTGGGTGGGGTATCCACAGCTCCTCTGAGCAACCTGTTTCTCCACCCTCACAGCAAAGAATTTCTCCCTAAGATCTAATCTGAACCTACCATATTTTAGTTTAAACATATTTTCCCTTGTCCTTTGACTACATGCCCATGTAAAATGTCTCTCTCCATCCCTCCTGTAAGCTTCCTTCAGGCACTGGAAATCTCCAGTTAGGTCTCCCTGAAGACTTCTCTTTTCCTGGCTGAACAATCCAAATCCTTTCTTCAAAGGAGAGGTTCTGCATTCCTCTAATCAACTTGATGGCCTCCTCTGGATGTGTTGCAGCAGGTCCATGTCCTTCCTGTGCTGGGACCCCAGAGCTGATGCAGCCCTGCAGGTGGGGTCTCACCAGAGCAGAGCAGAGGGCCAGAATCCCCTCCCTGGCCCTGCTGCCCACACTGCTCTGGATGCAGCCCAGGACACGTTTGGCTCTCTGGGCTGTGAGTGCCCATGGCTGGGTCATGTCCAGCCTCTCATCCCCCAGCAGCCCCAACTCTCAGGACCACTCTGGATCTGTTCATCCCCAGCCTGGATTGATACCACGGTTTGCTCTGACCCAGGTGCAGCTCCTTGCACTTGGTCTTGTTAAACCTCATGAGGTTCCCATGAGCCACTTCTCCAGCTTGTCCAGGTCCCTCTGGATGGCATCCCATCCTTCAGAAATGTCAACTGTACCACTCAGCTTGGGGTCACCTGCAAGTCTGCTGAGGGTGCACTTGACCCCTCTATGCCATTAAAGAAGATTTTAAATAACACTTGTCCCAATATGAACCTCGGATGGTCACCTCTGATTTTCACTGATGTCCATTGGGAGTGATCCACTGACCATTACCCCCTGGATGTTACCACCCAACCACTTCCTTATCCATCAAACACTCCTATTGAATTCTTCTCTCTCCAACTTAGAGAGAAGGATGTTGTGGGGGACTGTGTCAAAGGCTTTACAGAAGTCCAGATAAATTACACCCATAGACCTCCCCTTTTCCACTGATGTGGAAAATTCACTCCATCACAGAAGGGCACTGTGTTGGTCAGGGAGGACACTTGCCCTTGGTGAAGTAAAGCTAGATGTCCTGAATCACCTCTCTGTTCCCCATGTGCCTTAGCTTCCAGGAGGATCTGTTCCATCATCTTCCCAGGCACATAAATGAGGCTGACAGGTCATGGCATGTCCCAGGGTCTTCCTTTCTACCCTTTTCTAAGACTGCTACCATGTTCTCCCTTTTCCAGTCACCTGGGACTTCAGCTGGCTGCCATCACTATCTTCCTCAAGTGCCTGTTGAAGCAAGCACAGAATATTTCTGAGAGCCTGAGAAAATCTTCTCAATTTCTGCCTAGCAGTTCAAGGTCTCCCAGGATTTAGGGTCAGCAGAAATCTCTAATGCCACTGAGTTTTATTTAGTTGCATGTTGTGACTAACCTGCACATTCTATATGTATGTCAAGGTAACGCAGCATATTAACGATGGCCTAAGAAATACACATTGAAGGTAACTCTGTTCAAGGAAAAAAAAGCTTTTGAATCTGGTAAATAGAATAGGAAAATGCCTGACATAGTAGTCAAGTAGGAGCAGCGTCTTGGAATCCTTCACAATAAAGAGTAAAAGGTTAAAAATAAAATATAGAAAAAGAACAGCTTCTGATATGGTCTGCTAAGGTCTAAGAATTCTGTACGACCCTAGTGTTATTTCACAACAGTGAAGAAGTGACTCAACACAGTAAAACCATTAAGTTTTGAAAGCCAGTTTCTGTCATTATTTTTCTATTTACAAACTGGTTTTACATAAAGTGCAAATTAAAATAATTCAACTCAATGCCTGTGGGCAATAAGACATTAAAGACTTATTACGTCTTTGGTGCTTAACTCCCACTTATATGTTTATATATTAAAACAAGAGCCTTGAACTCCGGAGATCATGCTGTCATGAAAAACAGTCAACATCTCAAATTAAGGTAAATGTCTTCCTTGCTGTTTTACAAATGGGCCAAGCCAGCACTGCTGGGTTTTGTTGTGATGAAATATGCTCATGGCTGGGCATATGTGATGCCCCCAAACAAATTTAGGGTTCATCTGTCTCCAGTTGTGCTAGTTCACCTAAAAAAAAAGGGACAAAATGATTCTCTTCTTCATTTTTCAATTTCAGGGCAGATTTTGTGAGCAAGTTCAACGTTAGACATTACAAGATTGGACCACTCCTTCCACAATTAACTTGCCAGCTGTAGGTGTCAAGGCAGAAAGTCTTCTCAAATTCTGCCTTTCCCCAGATTAGTCCTCCCTTTACAAAAAATCAAAATAAAACACGATCTCATCTCTCCTGAATAGATCCTCACCTCCTTCTGGCCTTGCTCCTGACATATCCTCTTTGTGAAGGTTCAGATATTTCTACTTCCTCGTGACAGAGTACCTTAAGATCCCTCCAGTCTGTGGAATTTTATATCCTCTTCTTATTATGGGTCCATCCAGTCTGCAACCCAGACACTGACCAGTACTCTGCTCTAGCCCATGAACAATCCTGTTTCTTTTCCACACGAAGTAACATTAGGATCCACTGAGCTTCACCATTTTATCTCCCTTGAGAGAATTTTCCCCCAAACCCACTCCACAGAAAAAAAAAAAAAAAAAAAGTCAAACCCTGAGGGATCTTAGCAGTATGTATAAATACCCAAGAAGAGAGAGAAATAAAAGGCAGCTGAATTCCTCTCAGGGATGCTCACTGACAGCACAAGAAGCAAAGGATAAAAACTGAAATGAGAAATTTTGTTTGCACACAAGATGTGAGCGTGGTCAAAGAGGCTGCCCAGTGGGCTGTGGAGCCCTCATCTGTGGGCATACCCAAGAACCAACTGGATATGGTTCTGGGCAATCTGCTGCAGCTGTCTTGAGCAGGAGGGTAAACTAGATGACCTCAAGAGAATATTCCAATGTGGATGATTCTGTGAAATCTCATTTCCAGCTGTGTGAGCTTGTTCAAATTCTCTCCCTCAACAATGGGACTCTCTAGATTGTCCCTTTCACAGGTCCCAAGCAAAACATGACATACAAGGGGTGACTCTGAACCATCTGTCACAAGACAGGTCAGCATTTTCTAGCTCTGGAGGTTCATCCATCCTTGTGTTGCTACTTGTGTTGGTTTTGCACAGCCTATTTTTTGGTAGCAGGGGAGCCATGGAAGACACTTCTGTGAGAAACTGCCAGAAGCTTCCACCACATCCAGCAGAGCCAGTCCCTGATGGCTCTGAGGATGGACATGCCACTGGCCAACTCTGGACCAATTAGAGATGAAGGCAACCCCTCTATGATAATGTATTTAAGAAGAAAGCAAAACAAAACTAGTGGTGCAGTTTTAATTCCAGCTGGAGAAGAGGAGGAGGTGAGAATGTGTGAGGGAAACAACATGGAGACACCAAGGTCAGTGCAGAAGGAGGGGCAGGAGGTGCTCCAGGCATCGGAGCTGAGATTCCTCTGCAGGGCCATGGTGAGGCCATGGTGAAGCAGCTGTGACCCCGCAGCCTGTGGGGATCCACGGGGGATGCAGAGATCCACCCACAGCCCGTGGGGATCCATGGGGGATGCAGAGATCCACCCACAGCCTGTGGGGATCCACGGGGGATGCAGAGATCCACCCACAGCCCGTGGGGAAGGTGCCCGTGCTGGAGTGGGTGGATTTCTGGAGGAGGCTGTGCTCCTGTAGGAGACCTGATGGAGAGAGGGGGCCCTGCTTCCAGGCTGGAGCAGCCTGTCCTTGGAGGACTGCACCCCATGGAAGAGTGACCCATGCTGCAGCAGTTTTGGGAGGACTGTGTGCCCGTGGGAGGGACTCACATTGCAGCGGTTTTGGGAGGACTGCTGCTCAAGAGATTGGGACCATGCTGGGGATGTTCACAGAGAACTGTGTCCTGTGGGAGGGACCCCATGGTCTCGCAGGGGAAGGACTCCTCTCCCTGAGCAGGAAAAGGAAACCTCGGGTGCTGAACTGACCAAAATCTCCACGCCCTGTCTCCCTGCACTGTTGGTGGGAACAAGAGAGGGGCTGGGGCAAGAAAAGGTGTTTTAAAGGGCTTATTTTATTTCTCATCATCCTCCTCTGATTTTGTTGTAATAAACTCACTTTGTACCTTTAAGTTGAGCCTGTTGCCCTTGGAGTGTTTTCTCCTGGTCCTTATCCCAACTCATGGACCCTTCATTAAATTTGCCTCTCCACTGTCGAGCTGTAGCAGTTTGGCTGGTGTCAAACTGCAACACAACTCCACTGACTGCTCAGTTACACTCTTTGCCTCTTCTGTTTCACTGGCAGGTTTTTTTTCATCAGGATGCCTAAACCATCCATAAAGTTTGATAAAACTCAGTCCTAATACAGAAGCTTTGTGGAATCTTTCTTCAGCCAGGTTGAAAACTGCTTATTCACTCTCTTGATTTCTGCCTGTTACTTAGATGTTAGCATTTGTCATCTGACTGCACCACCACCCCGCCTCTCTAGGAGCCTCTGTGCTGCAACCTTCTGAAAGACCAACTCCTCTCATTCAGCCATGCATTTGACACTGTGCTTGCAGAACCTCAAGAAAGAGGCTGAGATAAATTTGTTGATTTCTTCACAAGTACTTCAGGAGGTGGAGGAGGAAAAGGAACTTCTGCAGAGCAGAACAATTCTGCTTGCAGGGCTCTTGGATGGATTCTCAGGAGAGAGACAATAATACATCAGAATGCTTCCACAAATGAGTACGGCTAGCAGAAAAAACCTACATGAGGAATCCTGGGATCCATGGTCTATCTATACATGAGGCATTACAGTATCACTGAATAAAATGTTTAAATAGCTTTAGAGCCAGATAGGAGAATATGGGACTCACACCCCTTCCTTCACCCACAGCTGTTGGCCAGTGATGGAGCTGGGCTGCAGAGCTTACTGCATTTTACCGAGTGAGGCTTGTCCAGTCTTGCTCTGATGCCTGCGAAGAGATGGCTACAGCGGGTTATTCCCAAAGGGACGCCTCCTGCTGGGTGGCAAAGCCAGTCCCCATGTTGGGACAAAATCCAGGCTTGTCTGAGCAGGTATAGGCGAGGTGGGATGGGTCCAAGGAGAGGCTCTTGACTACGGTGGAGGAAAGAAACCGGTGCTAGCCAGGCAGTCTGAGTCCAGAGTTTATTGTGGTGGTAGCGTGGCCATCTGAACAGGGTGATCACCCAGCCAGAACACCCAACCAAGCGGTGGTTGCTCCCTTTATTGGGGGAGGCGGAATGGGAAGGGACAAGAAGCCCACCAACCGGGGAAAAGGGGGGAGTGAATCAGGAACAGAAGGACACCTGAGAAACCCAATGCCTTGCAGGTAGGGATGGACTTCCTTTGTTTAATCCAATCACTCGACGGCCCTTCTGGAATTCTTCAGGGGCAGAAAGGGAAACCCTGTGTAAGGTATAGGGGAATGGGCAGATTAGCATAAACCTGGGAGGGGAGACCCATGGAAGGGATTATAGGAGAAAAATAGGAGTAAATGCACCGCAACACTGGGTGGTGCTAAGACCACAACCAATCGTGTGTAAGCATGGGAAATTTGAAGCCCCTACAAAAGGGGACACCCAACAATAAACTTTGGCTGTTGTTGCATGAACTTGTGTGTCCTGTCATGTGCCTGTCTTCAGCATCAGCGACACCTTTTCACTTCATTTTAGACTGGAACTGATCACCCATTCTATGTACATTTGAAAACTAACTCCTTCACAATCACTATTTTCAAGCGTGCCGTATGTACTAGTTAGTGCTGTAGTACACACAGCCTAACAATCTGCTGCCTGGCCACTGTGAGGAGCAGAGGATGTAACATTTGTAAGCACTCCTTATGAATGCTCAATTAAATTTTTAAGGGGTTGTCTCCACTTAATTTGATTTCATTTTCCCAAGAGTCAGCGAAATGTGTTATGAACAAGCTATTGAACATTATGAAATGTTTTTACAGAAGTAGTCAAATCTGACTACCTGGTGATTAGTTATCATTATTAATCATAGTTAGCAGTCAGATGGAAATTGTGAACATTTTAAAATTAGTAGTAATTAATTTTTTTAAGCAGTAGCGTAAAGACAAGTAAATGAGTAAACGAGTCTGAAGACCCTTCAAAACCTTTAGTTACAAAGGTGCTGCTTCTGCTAAATAAAGATGTGGCATGTTCACAGTTCTAACACTGTGAGCTGCAATTTAGGAGCATTACTAGAGTTTGGAATTGAACAAAAACTAAGGAAAAATCTCGGATTTCTTTTTCTGAGATCACCGAGATTTTACTGGGAATCAAATATGAGAGAGAGACTTGCTGTTTCTTCTTTCAAGGTCGTTTTTGTATTTTTCTTATCTCATGTCAGCGTGCTGTCTGCTACATGCTTTCAGAAGAAAACAGCTGGTGCAAGTCCCCCAAGGATGGGCTTCCAGGTTCTTTTAAAGGTCGTCTGCCCAATTAACTCTTACGATGCACTATATTCACAATTCTGTACCAATAATTACTGTTTATTCTAGACATGAAATTTCTACCTCAACTCCCTTCCACCAATGTCTTTGTACCACCACCACCAGGTCAGAACATAGAATAGAAAGAAGAAGGAACTTGAGACAACACCCCAAATCCTCCATTTTATCTTCATCCCTGTCCATTCTAAAAATCCCAAACTACACATTTTCACCCTGTGATAAACTAAACTACTATCTATTTTAAATCTTTGTTGCTTGCATTTCCTCTCTGAGTGTTGGAAGTTTTCTCTGTGGACTAAGATCAAAGACACTGTCCTCCTGGAGTAGCAGCCAGGGTCCAGGACCCCCCAGGGTACTCTGAGGATTTCTCCACATGTCCTGAACTCCAACAGAAAAATGTCAAGCATACTAAGCAGTATTGCATATTAACTGCAAATCTTGTATCTGTGTTAATATGATGTAAAGAAGTGATTTTATCATTGCTGAATCATCAAAGACTGTATGTTACAATTTGCAGCTTCAAGCTGTGATGCTGCTTAGGACTTTGGCCTTCACTCCAGACACTCTGAGAACATGTCTGAACAACTGAGTTCCCCTCCTGCAAATCCTCTAAGGCTTAGAATCATGGAATCATAGAATGGTTTGGGTTGGAAGGGACCTTAAAACCATCTAGTTCCAACCCCTCTGCCATGGGTTGACACCTTCCACAAGACCAGGGTGCTCAGAGTCCCATCTGAAATAGTCTCAGTAATTTAGGAAAATACACTGGAAAAAACCTGATGAGTTATTTGTGTATGCAAAGATCCTGAGGAGAAGGTAGACATGAATGGCTTGCATGGGTGTGTTCTCCTGGAATTGCAGGAGCCCTTCTCAGTGAAGGCACAGTGGGCAGAACACCCCCTGCCCATCTGCCAGCTATGCCACAAGCAGTCTCTTCCCTGGCAAGGAGCGGGGCTCTCTCCAGCAGCCCTGCCATGAGGGCTGCTGGGACAGGCACTCCGCACTCCCTCTGCACCTGCCGGGACACAGCCATGGCTGAGGGCTCCAGGACACAGTCTGATCCCAGCACTTGCTCACAAATGATGCAAAATCCTCCACCACTTCACTGCAGGAAGCGTGGGACGCCACAGCCCCACTGCTGGCAAGGCAAAGAGCACTGTGAGAACGAACACAAGACCCTGTCCACAGGTTATCTAACCTGAAAACATCCTTAGAAGTTATTTCAGTTGTATTTTTCATGAGACAAACACCTCAGCTATTAAATAGAAATAAGTTATAGCTTGGATAAATTTAGTTTCTAAAGCTGAAAAAGATTTAACGGATTGTAAATAGATCATGAGAGTTATTAACACTTCAGTTAGGCCAGGGGCCTAAAATTGGTTGTCATCAATACACCAAAGCTAACGTTTTGAAGATGGAAGCAGCAGAATTAGTCTTCTCATTTAACTCTTATCAAAAGCAGAAAGTTTGCCTTCACCTTAATCATTGTTTTTTTCTGAAAAGTAAACTGATAGCGTTTGTTAAGTATTCAGTTGTGCCGTAGGAAAAAAAAAACAACCCCAATTTAAATTACATTTGTCTTGAAAATCAAAGCGTAGAGAACAAGAGAATTCAAGATCCTTCCCCACGAGAATTTCAGAAACTGTATTTTACTGCTTTAGTGTCAGGCTAATTGCTGTATTTGGCTTCCATTCCTTCCCTGGAGATCAAAGCTGAAAATTTCACCATCAAATTCAAAAAGGGCTATAGTTTGCTGTAGTTCTTATCCATACTCTTCCAGTGAAATTTTAATCCTATGCAGAAGAGTTTAATATATAATGATAGTATGTAAGAGTTTTTCTGCTGTTTCAAGCTGAAATTTCTCCACTTTGAGTACTAGATGATTGCTGGCTGCAGACAAGCACTTGTTTGGCATTGTGCTCACTGACAATGGTTGTCATATAAACAGTTATGATAATAATGATTGTTTTCAATTATAGTCCAAGCCTCAGAGTGAAATCTTCCAATATCACAAGCCGAACACCTAGTAATAAATTTAACTTGTTCCCTAATGCATATGAAAATGAACACATGCAGTTATTTGGAGACATTACTCAGAAAGTCAATCACAACTTATTGTGCTGTTACTAGCTGAAAGTATGTCCATCATTTTTGACAGGGTCTCTGCCACCATCATGCATTAACATAAACTGCAGCTGACACTCCACCACATGTGGTAACGGGGGTGGAGGTGCTCTGAGAATGACGCAGGCAGGCAGGTCTGTCTCAGCCACAATGACAGATCCGACCTGTGAGACGCTGCACAGGGTGCTGGGTGGCTTGGCCACACAGCAGACAGCAGCCCTTAGGCCAGGGCTGGGCGACAGCAGGCTGGACCTGCCTCCCTCTGAAACTTCAGGGAGGACCATTCGCCACTGCTCAAGGGATGTTGCAGATGGTGGAAGGACAGTACTGCTTCCTGCCAGGATGTGTTTCTGTACGCCGGGGGGTCATGCCAGGTAGGGTCAAAGCTAGCAAGGGTGACCAGAGGTTATGTTGAGCTAACTTAGGGTGTCTGCAGATGAGCTGTGCAACAAATCCAAATTTAGTCAAAAGCCACCAGGCTCTGGTAATTGTGGTTCCCAGCTGAATGGGACCATCAGCACACTGAGTCTCCTCCCTTGCAAGTACCAAATGTAACCAGATAAACCTCCTAACTGGTGATGCTGGATGATTGAGGAAATGACATACACAGAACATACAAACAACACCAATTCTTCCAGGAATCCTCCCTATGCCAAGGTAAAACGCAGGAAACGAGTTGAGTTCTCACAAAACTTCTCCTGACAGATGTTGGCAGCAGGGGACAGGGGGCTTTGCATTCAGAACTGCGAGAGCCCCAACAGTCTCTGACACTAAGGCCAAAGGAGGAGAGAAAGATCAGCCTTCCTCTGCAAACAGAGAGAACGTTTCAAAAAAGATTACTCCCCAAAAGATCAGTAAAAAGGCTCATTTTTAAAAGCATGTGGTAATCTGGTAAGATTATCAAAAGCTTGTAAGTGTCCTTAAACAGCTAATCCCCTCCGGAAAAAAAAATTCTGATTTCATAGCTGAATCATCCCTTAGTGAGGCAAAGTTAATTTCAACTTTGGAGGTGGAAGATCAGTACTTAAATGGAAAAATCTGAAAATGAAAATCAGCATTTTCTTCCTGCTTCCACCTGCAAGGTACAAAATACAAAGGCACACAGAAAGGAGCAGCATTACCCTGCAAGGTAAATAATAAATAATTAAAGGTAAGCCCCATGTTCATAAATAATTGTTCTAACTGTGACCATTTGGGCTTAAACATTTTAGCAATGATTCTGAAGAATCCTCACGACTTGCCTTTGATAAAAAAAAAAGAATTGAGATACTGTACACAGTAATTTTAAGTAGTCCAGGTACGGCCATGAATTAGAATTAATTACTCATCTACTGCAGGTGAGTTTCTCTGTGTTATGACAACTAAAAGTGAAATAGAAGGAACTCAAGAAACTAATTTTTTGGTAATAGAAATAAAGAAAACTTGGTGATAAAAATGAAAACTCACATCTTCTATCTTCTTCAGATAGAAAAATACACTGATGTTCTCTAACAATTCAAATACAATTTAAGTGTTACAATCAAAGTTTCTTTTTCTCTGAGACAATTCAAATGGGAATTATCTTTCTCTCATGAAGGAATATTTCTGTTCACAGTCTTACTGCTTTCCTAAATCCTTCTGTTTGTAAGGTTGAACATACAGTCTAAAGAGGGCAACAGAAAGGAGAAAGTTACAGATCTACAGTATTAAAGGATGCAGCTCCTGATACTGAATTATAGTGTTGAATTAATATATGCTTCCCATTAATATACATTAGTAAGTTCCTTCAGATCTCTGACTTTATGACATACCTTTGTGAACCAAAAACATGGTTAAGGGTACCAAAAAATGATGCTACCCCTAGTGCAGCATATACCATGTTAGAAATCATGCATATGTGAGCTTAATGATAAAACCCTTAATTAACCCTTTATTACTAAAAAGAAACAAAAGAGCATAGTTTAAACAGCAGAAACTTATTTTTATTCATTTGAAACAAGTTATTTTCACCTTTCATTAGAGTCGTCCGTACAAGACAGAAGGCTAGAGTTCTTTCATATTTTTGAAATAAAAATTTGACATAGAAAATCTTTTTTCTGCGTATTTAGAAGCCTTGTAAAAACTCTTGTAGCTGGGCAACTATTTCTGTATCCACAGTTTCCATAAGGGCATGAAAACCTTGTTGTCCCAGTAATTCTTGCTGGGCCTTTAACTTCTCATAGATGAACTGCTGCAGTGACACAGTGTGTACTGGGTCCTTCAGTGCAAGCTGTGGAAAATATGTAAAAGAAAAATGTATAACAATGCAGTAAAAAATACTCTATGTCTTATGCGTTTGGACTATAACCTCTGCTCAAGACAGAAATCTGCTTTTGTTTTCTTTCTACGTAATTCAGAAACAAGAGGGAACACTTGTGCAAAACAGATCAAATTAATTATTATCAAGGCAAGTATCAGTTTTAAACTATTTGAAACAGTGTCAAATCATGAGTCTTACATTTTGCTCTAAGGTTTCATGCTTCTATAAGATAAAACAATTTCAAAGCTGCTTTATTAATTACTGCTGAATGAGGTTCATGTAACTCCTAAAAATCAGATCAGGTCTTACCAAGGACTTGAGTGATGTCATACACCATGGTCAGTTTTATTTTATTAGTAGAAAACCAAAACACTGAAAAAGTCAAACTTATTTAGACTACATAACAAACAAAATAAACTATCCATATGTATAAAGAGTAGACACACTTCAGTACCGATACCAGTAAACCCCACAAATCCAGCTGGATTACACAATTTTCTTTTATGCAGGGAAAGATAGGATATTTGTCACTATTTTCCCACATTAGCTGCCTTTTAATGAAAACAAAAATAGGTAAAAGAAGAGGCTACATTGATAAAGGATATATTGCTAATTTCAGTGTCAGCAGACACACGGGCAGGCTCAGGGCACTGACAGTTATGCCATACTTGTCCCTCAGTCCACCAGGCTGGACATGAGGGGACGGGAGATGGGGACACCTGGCGCTTGCTGCATCACAAACAAATAGGACATTGAAGTAAATGGCAATTAATGCAGACCTGTGATTCTTGTCAAACCCAAACAACACTACTGTTTATGCTAGAAGGTCAGGAAACTATTTTGCTATTTCAAGGTAAGATTATCATTTTATTATTATTTTGTATTATTACCATTACACTTTTTAGAAAGGGGAAGTAATTGCAGTAACAGTTTGATACTCTGTAGGAGTTGTTTTTTTTCAGTGAATGTAGTTTAAATCTCTAGAATACAATAGACACTTCTAAAGAAATTTCTAAATCATAACTACTCTAATCAGTATTTGCCAAAGTTAGTGGCATTCTTTTCCTGCCTTGCCAAGCAAAGGATCTACCATTTCTGAATGATTTGCATTTGTTCACATTCTTACCCTGCTCCATCACGGGGCCCCACCCACAGGAGACAGTACTCCATCAATTTCTCCCATGTGAGTGCATCCATGGGCTGCAGTCCTTCTCTAACTCTTCCAGTGTGGATCCCTTTTTTTCCATAGGGTGCAGTCCTTTGGGAACAAGTTATTCCTCCGTGGGCTCCTCTCTCCATATGGCTGGCCACAGGTCCTGACAGGAGCCTGCTCCAGTGTGGGCTTCCCACAGGGTCAGATTCCTTTGGGCATCCTGTTCCAACCTGGGCTGCAGTTGGATGTCTGCTCCACCACTGATCTCCATGGGCTGCAGGGGCACAGCTGCCTCACCACGGGCTGCAGGGGAACCTCAGCTCTGGTGCCTGAAGCACCTTCTCCCCTACCTTTCTCACTGACCTTGGTGTCTGCAGATTTGTTGCTCTCACATATCTCACTGTTCCCTGGCTGCCTCACCATTCAAAGCAGTAGCACTCGAAGCCATTAGAGACTTCTGCAGTATGATTAATGCTTGCTGCTAGAAACATAATCTACCATCTGTAAGTCAAATGAGACTTAAAAGTCTTCAGACTTAATTAAGGAGTTAATACAGTAACTTGTGTTCACTCAGATAGTCACATCAAAAGTATTTCAACTAAATGAAAGAGTTTTCTGCCACAACAAGAAGTTGATTTTCTTTTGCTCTACTTTTTTGGAACTTGTATTCAGAACAAATAAAATAGTTTGATATAATGGGTTTGTCAACAATATTCGACAGACAGCTGCAGACTTCACTGACTAAGCAAACAAAATCATAAGTTTGGAAGAACAGTAAATATAGTTGGCGAAGGACTATATATTAAGTACGTATGCTGAGTTCCTAGGTATGTGACCATAGCTGTTTTATTGAAATGTGCCTGATTCTGATAACGCAAAACAAATCTATTTTCCACTTAAAATAACCCCACTATTTCAACAGCTTCTTAGTCAAAACAGCTACAGACAGGAAACAAAAATTTGGCCTGTAACTACACATTACTGAAATGTGCTTTATGCTGCTCAGTGAAAACCTAGATTTGACTAGTTTTTCAATCTTGTTACTTTACAAATTGATCTTGAAACTGGATATAGGTGCCCACCTTGGGGCTGGACTGAAGAAAATAATTTTCCACCTCACTGGCTGTAAACACTGGCTTGAAGCAGACAAACAGTTCAGAGGTTCTGCTGATTCCCCTTAAGTTGTTCTTGATTTTCTTATCACATTATATATTTATTCCCTCTTTTACTTTACCAGTGGTATCAGCTACTATAGTTTTCTAAGTTTCATGTGAGTGTGTGCATTGGTGCTCCTACAGAGAGGAAGAAACTTCCATCACACACAGGTAGGAATTGGCCTGGGTAATCTTTTGTTTTTGATCCATTTTCTAAAATAAAATACTAGCTGTGCTTTTGAAGCCATGATTAACAATTCTCCTTATTATCTGACACTTCTTCTACTAGTGACCTCCCCAAAGGACCTGTACAATTTTGAAATAAATAGCCAAGTGTCATGTCTCAATTTCTGCATCATCTGCAAAGCTACATAGCAAGCTACTTCAGTTGGGATTCAGAATGAATTTATAGCAAACATTCATAACAACTACAGTTCACTTGCTTTCACAGCTGCAAGAAATTATATTAAAAGAATAAGAATACAGTGTATACTAAAGTTAGAAGAAATGACAGCATAGAAAGATTAAGTTGAAAATATATCAGGAAAAATTAACTAATTATAAGAATGAGAAGACTAAAATAGAGCACTATTCTTACAAAGGCGGCTTGAAAGGAGAAAAACAAAGGATTTCCATAATGCTTAGAATCTAGAAAACACAGCCAGCATGGAAATAGTTGAAATTAGACTATGAGATTAAAAATGAAAATGAAGCTTTGACGTTCATGTATGATAATTTATTCTCTGTAAACTTTCCAAGAAAACAAAGGCTGAAAACACGTTTAAGCTTAATGCTAAAGAGCAGACAAGAAACAAATCTCAAGCTATTCCTTAAGAGAAAAAAGTAAAGTGATATGCAAAGGAAGATATACGTAAGGGAAAATACATGCAAGGGAAGTAAACCAAGACCTTCGATGTTATTAGTTTGGTGAAGCTCCTCCTTATGAAAGCACATTTATCTTTACTCAAATGACCATTGATGCTGTATTGCATGTGACCCCAGAGCAGTTCCCTCGCTGTAACTTGTTCGTCAGCAACTACTGGTGTGTTGTATCATTTAATGATACAGGGTAATTCAATCTGCCCTGCTTTTCATTTTGCCTGACATAGCCACACTGAATGTAGTCCACTACAAATCTAACAAGTCTAAATTCCTCAACATATATCCAAACTATTGAAGTTAACCTGCAATAGGAAAATTAAGGTCTGACACAAACCTATTAAAACTTTAGCCAGACAGCAATGTACTCTGAGTATACTCAAAACTAAAAGCATATAAGCATTGTAGATTTCAATATACTTTGCTTTTTAAATCTGATTAACAATCAAAACATGTCTCTCTCCCTGTTGATCTATATACATATCAATCCCTATTGATAATGATATATACATATGTATCTATATTGAGAGATTATACAACACCACTACAAATAAATACTATCAGTCTGCAACAAACAGCTAGAATTTAAGCCCACAGGCAAGAAGGAAATTTAACAGAGTCTAGAAATGCTTTTAAGAAAAACAATTATGTAACTGTGTAATACATTTTTAAGGACCAAAGAAAATGTTATTTTGGCATTTTGTTTAAATCTGAAATTGCAAGACACTAGGAATTTCTCTTAAGGCATTTCTAATAGTAGAAGAATATGGAAAGGTATTTTGCATTTTTTAAAAAAATACATATATTACATTGCTTTTATAAATATATTCCTATATATTTACAAGTATTTACAAGAAAGTTATACAAGTATACATTGGCTTCTTTGTAAGAGTTCTTTACACTAGAAAAAAATTCTATTCAGGCACATTAATTCTTTTAAATATGAGAAATTTGTGATGGTATTTCAATAAAGTTCAGCTCTTTGCTTTTTTCAGTAAATTCCTTCTACAGTGTGTTAGTATTGTAATGCCCAGATTTTGTAAACAGATGATATTTATTTTGGTAACAGTTACCAAAATGCAAAAGGCAAGCAGAAGCATAAGTGTTGTGGTTGCAAGGTTTGGCATTAAATTTTCTTTTTTTTACTCAAAACATGAATTTTCCAAGAACAACAGGTCACCCAAACCTGAAAAGAATTTAGTGTGACAGAAATGAAGCACATAATCAGGTCTATAACTGAATAACTTATCTAAAACTTACCATTTTTTTCCTTTTGTCTTGTTCTGTGGGAGGTTCCTCATCTTCTGTAGCCTTGGGCTCTTCAAAATGAGACATTAACATGCAGCTAAAAATGGGAATAAGAACAGTTTTAACATACATTATCATTAAAAGTAATTTTAAAGCACTTTTGAAAACACAGAACAGATATGGAGTTTGCTGAAAGTCAAGCAATCTGATCACAAGTAATATTTTTCTGAGAACAGTGAATCTAATGAAGCCTGACGGCATGTTCTCTGTCACCTCTACCCATGTAACAATCTCAGTTATCCTCCATATTTTAGCTTAAGTTGTGGGTTAAAATGCATTTGTGCACACAGAAATCAGACTACCTGGCTTTAAAAAAATAATATAGAAAAACCTACTGTTCCTTACAAAAATTTTCCACTGTTTTCAAGAAAGTGCAATACAAGCACTATATACTAAGTCAAAGTGGCACATATACAAAGAGTGCAAAGATGTCTCATGACATTCATGTTTTCTGTGAGATCTTTGACAAAAAGGACCCGAAAACTAGTAAGGACAGTGCTATTGGTTCTACAATAAAATCTGAAAGATACTGAACATAGGTTTTAAATTCATTTTTTGTTTTGCTGAAACCCCCAACTGGCAGGTACCATATGTGCAAATAACAGCCAAATTTTAACTTTTATTTTTGAAGTAAGTATAAAACCAGGAAATATGAAGAAAAAAAAGTTTAAAAGTCAGAGGTTTTTCTGTCTGCCAAAATGGTTTGCATGGACTTTATAAAAACATTGAGGAAAGCTATCCTATAGAAAACATGTCTTTCATTCACTTTACATGCTCTATGTGGAAACAATAGGCAAATATTCCACCACTTTATCAAATCCTTTCCTGGAATTTCTGCCTTAAAAATGAAAACAATTTTATAAACATTCAGGTGGTAACAACTTGCCACCACATATCAGGTATGATTTAATTCACAATGGACATATAATTCACTTATTAAAAAGCACCAAGACAGATGCAGATTATTGTTCATTTTCAGTTCTGCACTACTGGGCATTTTTAATTGCTGCATTCCACTAGCCTGTGAAATGCTCCATCAACTAAGAGGAATAACCCATTTAAATGTTACTAAATTAAAAAAAAGGTTGTGATTTTATGTGTTTTTTATATGATTTTATATGAAAATGTCCAGATTTATTCTGTTTACATATTTAGTTTTCTGTTAACATGTGGTTAGAGCTGTATGAAACACTTGCTAAACAGCATGGCAAGCAGGGTCAGATACTAACATAGAAGCCATTTTTAATAAAGGGATTAGTTGTTTCAAAATAATACAGCAAATTGCATATCTCCTCTGCTCACAAATGGCTGCTTGCATCTCAGTTTATTAAAGGAAAAGGAGACAAAAATGTCAATTGTCAAAACATACAGGATTGATTTAACTTTTTCAGACCTTCATAAATTTTGGGTACCACAAAATTCCAAACACAAGGACAGGATAGAATAAAAGAACAAATGGTGATAAAATTGGGAAAAATCTGAGTATTGGTGAAATAAGTCTAGAACAATGGAATGCTCCCCTTCCCAGAAAATAAGAGGTTTGTAAAGCTCTCTCATAATTATCACTACCACAATGTGAAATATGAACTCTAGGAAACCTGGCTGAGTGTGATCCCTTTGTATTGTAAGACAGTATAAACATTTCCACAACCTGAATAAAATCCAATATACATCTAAAATCCAATATAAATCTAAAAAATGACAAGCTTTTACCGCATCCAAAATCTCACTTCTCTAACTACAACAGTTTCTTTAAAATTCCAGTTTAAATGTATTCATTTAAAGTAGTTAAGCCACTTAAGCCATTGTCATTGTTTAACCTTTACAATTTTTCCTGTACATGTTTACCCTCTCTTCATCCTTCAGTGGCTGAAGTTCTATAGTGTTTCAGCTTTGATTTTCATCTGTTAAACACGCACATAATTTTATTTCCTGCACTACAATAATTAGCTAGTATGATAATCAGTGGACTACACATCTTTTTTCTGAACCAGTTCAGGCTTAAGCCATTCTTCTTCAGTCTGGAGAGCCACAACAATGCACATGATTTCAGATGACTGCTCTCACTTTACTTCCAGATGATGTCAAAATATATTATGCAAATGTCAAAATCTTTCAAACAGCTTTTTCAGAACCTGTCAACATAAATATGTCCTTGGTTTAGTGTGGCTATATTTTATGAAATAAAAACAATGCCCAGAGTTTGGAAAAGTAGTGACAAGTTCTACAAGCCATCAGGCTTAAAATATGAAACGAACAAGGATAAAGTTTATTTATTTCTCAGTGAGAACTCTTTTCAACAAGTGTTGGCAAAGCAACATCTCTAGAAATAGAAGGGCTCTGCAATGTTGTCTCCAACAGTAACCAAAACACAGTCCCAGACACTGTGCAAGTTCCCAGACTTTGGAGCTACATCTTTACTGAGAGTTTGGTGCGAAGTACTTTGACAAGCAATTCTTAGGCATAGCTCAGGCTCAGTGTGAGTGTGGAGTATTCTCAACACACAGTTGTGTGTATACCACCTGTTTCAAGTGGAGAAGAACTTTATAGACTGCATTCTGGCTGTTCTGTGCCACCTAGTTTCAGTGGCAGCAAACATTCCCTTAAACAGTTAACTAATTAGCTCAGATACAGTCGGTTCCATCACTCTGTAATGATCCGAAAAAAAAGCTTGATTCTTAGCATCAGAGCATGAGTAAATTCTGTTAGAAGCATGTAGTACCTGTAAGAATATCCTGCAGAGCACCTGTTTTTAATGTCTTACAACTCTTCATTATAAAAGTAAGTAATCATTACAGAGATAAAAGTGACATTAAGATCTCTGTCCAAAAAATATCTTACTATTCATTAGGTTTTTTTTTTCCCCCAGCTTTCATGGACTACAACCAGTAATCAGGGAGTCATCAGGAGATGAATGAGTGTGGAGCTGGGTGGCAGTACACTCTGGACACCTCCAACACCCACATTCCTGCCACAAGCAAGCTCTTGCTCTTAGCTCTAGAAACTGTCTTTTGAGATATATCCTGTAGCAGTACATGTGTTACATGGAACAGCTGGAGAACTGTCCTTGTGGGATATGCTTTCAAGTTCTCCAGGCTGTGAAATACTGCTCACTAGGTAAACTCACTTGAGGTTCATGTCACACCCAAAGAAACTCTGAGCTATCTCTGAGCTAGGGTGGTCCCTATCAACACACAGGCTTGTTGTACTGAAACTGTAGATATAAGAGTCAAGTAAGCAAAAAGCAAATCTAAGCATACGAATGTTTTAAGACATGATTTAGTAGATAACTTAATGAACAATATAAAATCATGCTATCTTTTTAAGCTCTCTTCCCCCACTGCAAATATTTTAAGACCAAGATTCCAGTCTTCCTAAAACACTCACTCTTGAGAAAATAGAACTGTAATAAGTATGTCTTAAATGCCTACAGATTTTTCAAATGAAAACACTTAATATAAAACAGTACTGTTACTGTTAAACCCAGTTTAAATGAGATTTTCCCCTTACTCTTTGTATGTTCCTGTTTCAGAATCTTCAGTCATAACATCGTGCAGTCCTTCCACTGAAATGTTGATGATACCACAAAATTTATCTTGGATAACACTGTAAGAGAACAAAATTTATTTTGGATAATATTGGAAAAGAACAGGAAAGTGACTTAGCTAAAGGAACTGCACAGGAAATTTGCTCAATTGTAGTGTACATTTACTGAGAGGTATTTTCCTTGCTTCCTGCTGAGTTGAGCATGCTATCAAACATCTAATTCAGTATTTAATTACAAAAAGGCTTCAAAATATACAAGAAACATTATTTTTAAATACTGAAAACCTAGAAGCAATTGCAAACTGAATAGAAGAAAATACAGATTAGCACGGGAGTCAAGAACTGAGGGGGAAGGGTATGCTCCTGCCAGCAGGTAAGAGAGTAGTGGCTTCTATTCCCAACACATTTACACCTTTTTATCATCACTATTCAATGCATAAACCTACACAACCCCTTGAGCTGGTCATAAAGAAGGTACACTCCCCTACTTACCTGTATTTCTTCCTCCTAGGTAGCCAACTCCCCAGAGTGGGTGGAAAAACCCTGCACCCAGTTCTGTAAGAATGTGATTTTCCTGACTACAGAGAAAGGGTGACAGGATTTATCTGTTTAAACACAGGCACCTTCTGCCATTTGACATATAAGGCTTTTTAAGATTAATGCAAAGAGCTGGTAGATATCCCTTGGGAGTTAAAAAGCATGAGTACCTTTACTCAGCATGACCTGAAGGCTTGACTAGATAGGCCCACAATACCCAAAATTACACTGAACACATTGCCCCGCCTTGAGAAAGGATGTGCCTGTAGGGTAAGGGCATAGAAACAATCCCGTGATAGTTAAGGGAGAGCATCCAGCTGCTGATTCTGCTCCATTTCCTGCTACTGTGGATCCACTGCCAGAGACATGCTATTGTAGAACCTGGGTTCTCAGACTCCTACTCTGTGAAAGTGTGAAGACAAACTGGAAGTGAAAAGATGTTCATCTCAGGAATACCTCTAGCTACATGCAGCAAACACAGAGAAAGGACCTAACTGGTGATGGTAAACTACAACCGCTTTCCTGGGACTGCCACTGACTGAAGTACTTTATTGCTCCCTGTTTGGAATTTCAGGCTAAATTCTCCTGAAAAGATGCTGCTGGTACTGCTCCCTAAGAGGCAGAGGCAGAAGCAGACACATCCCATTTATTAACAGGCACCAAACATGAAGCTCATATATGGTACTTCGACTGTAGTTGATTATTGTTTTAACACAGACAGATCTATTTCCCAATATTCTTTCATTTCCTTTTCTTATTTGGGATGAAAACAGAAGACATGGATGAACTGTAGCTCCTTATACAATACCAACTGCTTTTGAAAAACTTCTCGTCAGACACACAACAAAATTTTACACATATGACAAACAAATACCAATAGATGCCTTGAAAAAAATGCTTATCAAGTTAGAATACTAAGTATAGAAAATATTTCTTTTATATTTGTTTTGATAAAATTATAATTTCATTCATGATCCTTTGTTTCAAAGGGATTGTTCCCTTTTATAAATTCAGCTACTGTTATATGCCAGAATCTCAAGTGCATTTTGTATCATCAGACTTGAAACTCCTGAATTCCACAAAATGAAAACGGACATAATTTTACTGCCTGATTGTCAGCTATGTATTTTAAAAGACACTTACTCCTTTGCCAAAAGGCTTTCCCACGACATTCAGAACAGCAAAGCATTATGTGTTGTGAGACTCAATCTCTGTGAGGTTCTGCAGACAGTGAGCAAACAACCTACTGACCTCACAGCACAGCTGAGAAAGTGACCAGTGCCTCAGTCACCTGAGCCCTCCAAGACAGAGTGGGTTTCTTCACCATGTCAGAGGTCCTGCCTAGCACACCTCCATTAAGACGATTTTGCCTCATCCTTGTTTTTGAAACACATCTCTAGGAAAATGCCACTAACACGGCTCATATTTTCCAACATGAGTAAGGTTAGTATTTTCCAACAAGCTGCCTTCAGATTCATGTCAGTAGTTGACATGGGGCATTCAACGGAGAACAAATGTCAACACTTTGAGCCCTGGAGAAGTAAACTATGCCCTGTTCATACACCCTATTTAACTAATAATACAGGATGCTGCCCAGTACCTGTATTATTCCTTCCTTCCAAGTTGCATGAATTCCAGAATGGGTTGAAAGGGACCTCAAAGGTCACCTAGTTCTGATCCTCCTGCCATAAGCAGGTCACCTTCCAATGGACCAGGCTGCTCAAAGCCTCATCCAACCTGGNACCTGGCCTTAAACACTTCCAGGGATGGAGCATCCACAGCTTCTCTGGCCAACCCAGTGCCTCACCACCCCCACAGTAAAGAAATTCTTCCTAACATCTAATCAAAACCTGCTCTCAGTTTTAAGCCATTCCCCCTTGTCCTATCAGTACACTTTCTGACCAACAATCCCTCTCTGGCTTCCCTGCTTGCCCTTTCAGATACTGGAAGGTTGGAGTCAAGTCTCCACATAACATTCTCTTCTCCAGGCTGAACAGCCACAACTTTCTCAGCTTGTCTTCATAGTGGAGGTGCTCCACTCCTCTTATCAACCTGGTGGCCTCTGGACTTGTTCCAGAACTATCAGGTCCTTCTTATATTGAGGGCCCCAGAGCTGGATGCAGCACTCCAGCTGTGGTCTTGTCACCACAGAGCAGCAAAAACATTGTTCTTGACAGTTTCTGCAAAAGCACGTAGGGAAATCATTAATTTCTTGGAAATGATATTCTTACTTTATGACATAAATGAGAAATAGTATTTCACTTCTTTCTTTAGTTAAAGATTCAGGAGAGTTTTTGTTTGTTTTTTTTAAGGAAAACAAAGAATGTAGAACACCTTTTAAAATGTAATTTGCCTGCAGCTTTCAGTAAATATAATACCTTTTCTTTTCTCCCCTTTCTTTTTTTTTCTCCTTTAAATGTTTCTGTCTACCAAAACCACACTAAAATATTTACCACGTATGGAGCTATTAAACAGTGCAAGTAGTTCTAACACATGAGACACATGCTGGTGAAAAATAAAGATAGCACACACTCATGCTTTAAAAAAAGAAACCTCAAAGTTCACTGGCAATATAAAATGCATCAGGCCTTATTGTCATAGATGAGAAAGCAAGCCATGCCACTCAATATAGTATCTTTTCAAAGAGACTAAAATTAGCCTGCTTATTTCAAGAAATAATTAGAGAAGGCATATGACTGGATTCAAAGAAGACAAATGCTGTATTCAGATGAATTTTCAAAACAGAACAGTTAATATGTTTCATACTAAAATCTTAAACCTGGAGGAAGGCACCATTTAAGCAGTTCCCCCCTTGAATTTCATACAATCCAGATTAGCAACGAAACAAAAGTATCAGGCTATAACTGGTTTTATATCTACCCAGTCATCCTAAATTATTGGGACAAAACCTATTTTGATATGCAGTAAAAGTAAAAGGCCTCCAACTAGGACCTAAAACACTCCATAATCCAGTTTCAAAGATATAATGACTACAGTTTTTTTACAGAGAGGATATTTTATGCTGCCTGTTACTGAAATTCACCTTACCAATAAAGAAAATAAAATCTAGCATTCAGGGCAGCTTCCATATGAATAATCTCAAAACTTCTATTTCAAAGTTCATATAAGTTTTTAGATCAATGAATAAAAGCTTTGCAAAGGACAAAACAGATCCCATCTGTTCTGAAGATAAAAAAGGGGGTTTTTTTCATTCTGTCTATAATTTCTAATGCACAAAGCTATCTACACAATTTATTATCCTGAGGTTTTATGCAAAAATTCACAATTTTTACTTCAATTACATAGCCAACTACTGTAGACAAAGCTCTGTCATCATATTAAAACATGTCTTGACTTATTTAGTGGTGCTTAAATAAAATGGACCCCATTATCTACTTTGCATATCCCTCAGATAAGGAGAAAAAAATACTTTTTCAGAGATTAAAAGGAAGATATAATATTTTCTGCTTCTCTACATTCACCAGGATGAAGCAATGAACACCAAGAAGAATTTGATTTCATATCTTTACTAGTGTACATATTGAGAAGGCTTAATTAATTCTTTATCCTTATCTCCTTAGCCAATGAAAGAGGTGGAGTGGGACAAATAGATATTATTCTGCACATACTGTAAGTGATGTAAATGATTTTTACACACACACGCCCCCCCCAGGGGCTGCGCAGTTCTGGGGACCTCCTAAAACAGTGAAGTAGCAGCTAAGACAATCTTTCCAAGGGAATCCTATGACTGACCATAAACCTGATCTTCATGAAGCACCACTTTGCTTCATGAGGGCAGATTCAATTAAGGCTTCTAATATACTCCCTAATGATTTTAATAGACATATGAACCACACATGTACATGGAAGGGCTGGTGTGAACATTTAAGTACAAAAGATACTAACTGCTAAAGAAAGGCATTTCCCTCACAACTGCATAATAAATCTCTCAGTGCATTGTTAGTCTAATCCCTGTGTTGGCAAGCTGGATATTAGAGGATGTCTCCGCTCCAAAGGATGGCTTTCAACTGCTCTAAATCTCTGCTGCACAAACAGCTGCGACACCAGTTTCCTTTCATGTTCCACCACTACAGATGGTGAGACTCATACCTGGCAAAAAACTCCCACAGCAGCTTGTCAGTGAAAAAAATACAGAGAGAACCTCTCATGCCTTTCTGTAAAGAACAGCTGTGGAAACCAGAGCCTAAAATAATAGAGCTGCTGCCAGATTTCTTTGAGAATTGAGAGTTAGGCTTATTCAGTTTTTAATCTTTGTGCATTACCAAAACTCCTCTGTAACAAAGGCATAGCAGCATTTCTAGCAAGAAAAACGTAACTAGTTTCTACTGCATTTGAAGTCCATTATTTCTGAAGGTGTCCATGTAAAACTAAAAATTTAGGAGTATAGGACATAAAATTGCTGAACCTATTACTGTGCAATCATTGATTGTGCAGCTGTTACTAAATGAACACAAAATTAATATTTATCACAAGGAATTATGTAGGGGAGACAGAAAGTAAAAATGGGTTAAAGAGGAAGAGACTGCAGTGAATTAGCCTCTGGGAAAAAGTGCATAAATTACAGCCAGTGTTTTCCCTTCTTAAAAGCATCTGCCCGTTATATTTAACATCTGATCTTAAGTTAGAAAATTATTTTAAAAAATAGTTTCTAATCAAGCAACACTAAACAGTTTAAGCTTTTGTCCAAGAAGCTGAATTGTGTGCTCCCTAGAAGTATTTGATCTATGATACAGTAACTTACAGTCAAATACTGTATTATTTCATTACACTAACAACAAACAACAATCAAGTCACACTTGCACATTCACACCCACTCAGAGCAGTCAAGATTTATACATGTCCTGGTAGCAGATAATAGATTTTTCCCTTCTGGAAAAGAACTGCAGATAGACAAACAGGATGACCAGGACCTGCACAGGTTGGATACGGACAGGACTTACACCAGCAGGAGAGGGGACAGAACAAGAATGCTGAGGGCAGTTCTGGCTCAGGTGGAGAAGGTCACAGGCTACAGGCTGGAGCTTGGAACAGCAACATACTTCTACACAATTTAGATCAACACCATGGAGGAAAGTCTATCAAGGCATTGTTCCCCACTTTTCCTTGAGGAAAGTGGTCTAACTAAACTATGTAACTTATAAACAACTCAGCTGAAATCTCTAAGGCACAGGGCTGTAGAAGACAAACAGTATCTACAAGATTAAGTCCCATTGGTTGAAAATTTTACAATACCGGACTATTTGGAACATAGTTTTATGACTTTAAGTTCCTGAATAAAGTCTGAATTATTGAAGTAACAAACAGAAAAACAAAAATCGCATAAATTCAGGTTGAAAATAAAGCTACAACATACTAGACATAACCTGACAACAACAGAATACCAATATTTGAAATAGAAATAAAAAGTTAAATGCAAACTATAAAGGAAAATATCGCTGTTTTGAAGATTAAGCCTTCATTAAGAACACGTATCTTGACCTGACACCTCCAAATATAAACCAAATACGTAAATGTTTTCAGCCATTAATTTAGCATTATGTATTTACAGTGTAGTGTATTTCTTCAATTTGTACCTCTTATCTAGCTAAAAAGTCCCTCAAAATATTACTAAATAGATGACACAGACATTGACAATAATTAACCAGCTCTAGTACCTTAGACATAAAAAATTTGGTCATTAAATTTTGGTAAATTTCAACAGAAATTTAGTTTTTCTTAACTCCAATTTGGGGTATTTCATAAAACAATACAGATACACACTAATAAAAAAGCCACTTTAATATAGTCGTTATACAGACTGGACACACAACTTTGTATATTACAATATGCTATAGGTATGAATAGAATTTGTATAGTTTGAAATTTTTCTCTTACTCAAGAGTTTGAACATGCCAGTTGTAAATATGCTTTTTTCCACTGTGCTTTATTTAATAGAGGAAGAGTAGAAACTCTATTACAGTAAACACGTGAAACACTGTTTTCTCATTCCCCAAGATTTCTTGGCTTTGTGATTCTACTAAGAAATGATGTTTTGCTTGTCTCACAATAGCTATGGAATTTCTATAGGAACTTACATCATTAAGTACTGCAAAATAAATTAAAGTGTACTTTATATTGCATGTATACTTGAGTATAGGTAAACGATTACTACGTTTACCCTAAACCTCAGTACCTAAACAGTAGGGACTGAGGTTAATAAACCTATCCATGTTAAATTGAAATGACATAATGAAATAATAAATTTCTAAACATTCAGTAAGCACATGCTGACGTGGAACCCAAACTGTGCCATTGTCCACTGTTCTATTAAGCAGTTGATTTTCATTGGTGGGGGTATTTTTACAGAATTGAGTTCTTGATTTCTTGACCTTTCATATCACAGTTAACACCAAATCAAATGAGATAAATTACAATGATGAATGTTCGAACAAGATGACCTGTGCCTGACTTTCTGATGCTGTTCGCTTGAGCAGCCTTATTTGGTCCAGTTCCGAATGTTCCACTGATTTCCGAGTTAGAGACTGCACTGAGTCAGTTATGTTGTATCTGCCAGGCTGATAAAAGCCATAATATTCTATACTCTTTTCCCCTGAATTTTCTAGCACCTTTAGTTTCTGCCTAAACTGAATAATTTTGCAGGTTAAGAACAGGATAACAGCACAAGCCAGAATGAAAAAGGCTAGTAAAATGTCAAAAGCTTGATTCAGCTTTTCAACCTGTTGTGTACAAATCAGGGTTGTTTTTAATGATACAGGTGCAGGATCTGTTGTAAACAACCATTCTTCTTCTGCATTTCTATTAGTAGGTATAATCTCTGCTGGTATTTGCACTGTTAGTGTTGATAACACTGTAGCTGCCTGTGAAGGCATTTCACCAGCATATGCCTCATAAGGCAATGGTGTAGAAGACGTAGCTGTAGTTCCTTCCCAGAAAGCAATATACTTCGTTTCTGCAGTGACAAACTGTCCCAATGTGTTGTGCCTGTTCCCTTTGTGCCAGGCCATCAGTAGGGTGGTAGCACTGCGATGCACCCCGACGGATCCCGGACGCGGAGCAGGGCCCAGGCTGGCAGTGGGACCAGTGCAGTTTGAAAACCAAGCCCGCTTCATATAATGCAAAGGTCTACCACGCACACTCTGGGGATTCTGACAGTGGATTTTTGCAGAAACAGAAGATGATGCTAGCCAATTAAGTAATGCAAGCAGTTTGCAGCTGCAGTTCCAAGGATTAGAATGTACCTGCAAATGAGTTAAAGATACTAAGGGTTTGAGCACTTCAGGTTGTAACTCTGTGATATTATTAAATGCTAAACTGAGTACTTTAAGTGACTGTCCCATTTTTTCAAAGGTACCATCGTCAATACTGGCTATTTTATTTCTGTCGAGTTGTAGATACATTAAATTGTTCAACAAAGTAAAGGTGCTGGAATTTATATTTTCTAAATCATTATAACTTAAAATTAGCTGGCTAAGGTTGTTTAATCCAAAAAATCCATTTGCAGCAACACACTTTAGCTTAACATTTTTCAAAGACAGATATCTAAGCTTGCTAAGTCCCTTAAATGCAAAAGACTGAATTGATCCAATAGGATTGTGAGACAAAGAAAGTCTTTCAAGATTTTTGAGCCTTCCAATAGCATTTGATGGCACAAGTGTTAAGTTGTTACCTTCAAGAAACAAATATGCAAGATTTTCAAGATGATGAAATGCTGAATCTGATATCCGTGAAATCTTATTATTTGCTAGGTTTAGTGCTTGGAGACTTATCATTCCCCAGAAAGTCCCACTTCCAAGGACACTGAGACGATTTCTTTGAAGTGTTAAATATCTAACAGAAAGAAGATCACTAAATAATCCTCTGGGAAGAAAAGCTATTTGATTATTCTGAAGGTATAAAAAACGAAGACTGGAAAGGCCTTCAAAGATTCCTGGATCCAGGCGTTTGATTTTATTGCTATTTAGATGCAAGTAGCATAGCTTGGAGAGTTCCACAAAAGCTTTTGGGCATACATACAAAATACTGGAGTTATCCATGTAGAGTGCAGCAAGCTTCTGAAGGCCTCTTAGATCATTTGGAGTGACATGTGATATATTATTTCCACTGAGGTAAACAAGAATTGTTGTTTTTGGAAGGTTCCAAGGGATGCTCGAAAGCCCTGCATTACGACAGCTAACTTGTCTCCCTGTGCAGAGCTGACAAGCAGATGGACAGCCAAAAGCCTCCTTCTGGAGCAGCAAAAAAAGAAAACAATTAAATATATACAGGAATGCTCCTGGGCAGGGTGGAGAACTTTGGTGGAGGGTGGAGGGTGGAGACATATCCCTGTCTTTGGCCTTCTTACTCATCTCTGACTTCACTAGTAGAGATAAAAAGAAGTATATAAATATTATTAATTCAAGTATATTGATTATATATATATAAATTATTAACAATTATTTGAATGTATGTGTACAGTCTTAAAAATATTAGCACTGCTCTCAAGATTGGTATTTTACATATTATTCTTTCATGCCAAACAAGCAGTTCAAAACTTCAACTTACTAACTGGACTACACTGCAAAAAATTTTTCAAAGTGAACAGACAATTAAATAAATATACTGCTACCACAGCCAGAAAATATTTAATTGGCTGTAGCATAAAAGCATCTAAGCTGCCAAAATAACAGCTTCTATTAAACTAAAAATACTATAGATTAATTACTACTTATAGTTAACCATCACTAAGAAATGTTTCAAAAGCATTCAAGTAGAAATGGCAACTGTAAACAAGTTACCTTTCACCAGCAGCTCACTTACAATTAGGATTTTACTTTTATAAAGCTGAGATGCATTTAAAATAATCAGGAACATTTCCTTACCCCACATCTGAAGTTCATTATTTCCGTTATTTTGCTGTTTGCAGTCCACTGGACTATGTTATAAGCTGACCAACTACATTAATCTGTGAAACCTTTGTAAAGGCAGTATTGCTCTGTACTACAGCACTCACATTTTTGCCCCAGGGTTTGCAACAGTTTGCTCAGGAAACTAAGAAAGAAGTGCCTAAAGTCAGGTTGCTATGGATACAGGAAATTGTGGGACAGGAAGCCATTTTATCTGTGCTTCAGAAGTATTGTTGGAAAGGAAATCCCAATGATTTGTTTCTAGAAAACCCAGAACTATCTTAGTCTGTAACTTTCCAAAAAGCAAACTAGTTTTGGTTTGTGGGGTTTTTTTTCTTTCCTTTTTTTTTTTTTTTTTTTTAAATCTACTGATTTAACTAGGAGAGATCAGAAGAGTTTTATCTTAGTTAGGTTTAACTTTCAGAATAAAGCACAGCTATTTGTAAAAGCACTACTGCATTACCTGTCACTCCCTTATCTTAGAGCCAGAACCTGAAATGCTTTATTAAATTGGTAGCAACACTTAATACTGTTCTTCGTCTACAGAGCCAAACTGCTGCCACATGCAGAAACATTCCAGTAGTCTGGCCGAGAGGGAAAAGACACAGGTTGTGGAGGGAAGAGCCCAGTGTCTCCTACCCTCTGGCAAGGCACAACCTACCAGCAATCCCAGAGAAACCTACAAATCTTAGGACATGAGACCCACACAATATGGCACTAAGCTGCTATGTACTTGTGTTTCTGACCTGACCCAAGCACTTTGTTAAGTCTCACTTCAGGCCACCCTTTTAAAAGCAAATTTATCCACAGAGGACTATGAGATGGTTTCTGGTTTTGAGAGCCACACCTTTCATGCACAGCTTTCGTTTCCTGCAGTGTCCCCTGTGCAGAAAAACACTTTGTGGGCTATAAATATTCCTCTTGCTTAAGGACCGGAGATTACACCCTCAGTTTGTACATCACAGGGAAGAAATACTTTCAAAGCTCAGTCACATCATCAAAGCAGGAAAGGGGAGATTAAGCCTATGAATATCAATGTAACTAAAACCCCATGATTTTACTGCAACAAGACCTTCTGCTCAGCAAAAGAAAGATGACAAAGCCGATCAGTAGCCGTAGTCAAAAAAGATGTGCAACAGCAGGAGAATCAAGTCCCTTCAGCTACAGTGATCTCACACAGGAAACATGAGTTCACCTAAGGGGTAAAATGTAACCAAAATGTCTTTGTCTATATAACCCGATGTGCAATGCAGGACATGCATGAGAAAGGGAAGCAGAATAGACATGGTCATGCTTTTGAAGAAGCTTTCTTCCAAATATCTAGTCTAAAATAAGAAATCAGTAAGTAAAATTGGTCTATGGGCCATTTTTGACAAAGTCTGTGTAAGTTACAACTCAGAATTAGAACTGCATTTGTCTCTTTTTTTTATGAGAGCAATAGATCAATAGGAAAACTAATTATTCTTCAGATTTGAATATTTATGTTCACGCTTATATTTTTTCAAAGTATTTAACATAATTATTGATATAAAGAAAAATAAAATGTCATGTCATTTACTTAAAGGGATAACACTGTATAGTTCACAGGAAGATTGGTGAAGTATCCTGGATGTGAGGGACTGATCACTAAGAGTAATGGAAAAAGATTATCAGTAGAGTCAGATGAGGGGAAAATCAGAGACTGCCCAAGAATGGAAAGTGACTTCAAACAGGAAATTATCTTCTACCTAAACTTCACTACCCATAGTCTCTTTGTATTGAAACCTGTATGTGTAAAAAAAAAAAAAAAAACAACAAAAAACCCCAAAAATTTTTCTTCCAAAGTGTGCTGTATGAAACAACCCTTTATAGTTACAAGAAGTAAGACAAATTAAAAAAAAAAAGTTATAAAAGTCAAATGTTCATAGAGCTCTCTTTTTGCAAAATGTCAGAAGCAGCACATTTTGAAAAGCTAGAGGAATTAATGAAGCTCTATGGTATACCAGATAGCACAAACATTTAGAGGAACCAGCAGAGCAGGGACCAGATAAAAGAAAGCTGATGACCAGCAAGTGGCTGAATGTCTCTGGGGTCTTGCACTGCAAGTACCTTATGTATATTCACAGAATTTTTGCTTGAACCCTAGCTCCACTGTGGTTCTGAGCACACTGAGTAATCTTCTCATAGCTGAATCCTATGCCTAAAATGGGAAAAAAAAATCCAGACCATGGCTCCTTCCATTCTGCACTAGGAAATCTAGAGAAAGTCCTGTTTTACACTTTGTCAGTGCTGCACCCGAAGGCCCATAGATCTGATTGCAATGTAATTTAGAGTTATTATTTCATTAATACTACGTATTGTTAAAGTATCTGAAAACAGATACCATTTTGGGGAAAACCATAAAAAAGGCTGGGTGAGATACCTGCGTAACTTGGATCAGCACTTGTCAAATTGGCTTGTACTTAAACAATAAAATACACTACTTTTTGAAAACTGTATGAAAAAGCTCAGGAAACACTAACAAGCTTAGGCAGCTCTCATATTTTATTCACTGCCAATTTTCTTCTGCAGTGAGGTAACTACTAGGTTTGTACCTGAATACAGCTTCACATGTCAGAGAGAAAATTATTTTTGAACCCACAAGTGAGTTTTACCTTAATATACTAATATTGATGAAGTTACTAATGCTATTCGCTTTTTAACATTAAAATCTAGTTCAAAAATGACGCCTTGTAAACATAAGCATGAAGCCTGAGTAACAGCAATTTGTCAAATTGTGCATAAAATGACAGGTCAAAGTAATTGAAAGAACATACAAGCACTGCACCCATGTTATATTAAAGCCAATATAATGAATATTAGCTGGCACAAACTAGTCATCCAAATCCCACTTACGTATAGCAGAAAACATGCAACAAGTTCAAAAACACGGTCTAAAGTCAGTTTCTCATAATCACGACAAAATTGTGATAAAGCCCAAAAAAGAGGACGACCAATTTTTAGCACTGTAATTAATCTTTAAAGCTTATAAGAGTGAAACTAATTATTGCTCTCCCATCGTGTATTTAGCAACCATCTGCTCTTTCAGGGCTTCCTTCTTTTATTCTCCACAGGTAGGCTATTGTACAACTTTATTTTTTCAAACACGTACTTCCTTCTGCCTACATTATCTCTAGATATGACCACAAATCAAAGCAATTCAAGAACTAAACTACTGTTTAAGTAGCCCAGACATCAACATTTAATTAACATCCAGTAGGCAGGTGAACTGTTGACCTCTTATTAACTTATTAGATTCCAAAACACTTTTCTGTTTTTCTCATTATCTAGTTCACCTAAACATTTCTGATTGCCTGAAATATTGCAGATTCCTTCTAGTATGTAGTGTTTCTGTTTCACTAAGAATCCTGACGTGATGCTCCATTTACCAAAAAGTTCTCTCTTCCAGAGCATGAAAACTACAAAATTGTTTTTCCCATTGAGGACATGAAAATAAGTTTTCATTCTATAAACCTAATTTGACCTTAGACTCCAGTAAAATAATACAACAGAAAACTCTCATGAAAATAAAAAGCTCACTTTGAGAAATTGTTAGAATTAGTTTCTTCTCTTTATTCAGAAATCTAAGTCTTCTACAGAGGAACCACTGAGTTTGTGAACAAAACAGTAACATAAAAAGAATTGGCTATGAATGTAATGCACAGATGTGATATGCTGACAATAACATTATAGCTTTCGCCTTTACTTTTCACTGCCATATTTAGCAATTCTGTTCAAGTTATAAAAGCATTAATGTACTCAATATGAATGCAATTCAAACCAAAAGGTCCAAAGAACTCAAATTAATTTCCTAGATTTCAACTTCTAGAAATTTAATCAAAACTCAATTGCAAAACCACTGTGTGTCTAACAGTTTAGGAGACAGGATGGGCATACACTTGGCATTAGCAACTGATAGCTCCAAA
>WAAE01001019.1:0-20224 GCA_013400495.1 Nicator chloris
TTTATGCACAAATATATAGTATGGAATATGTTCTCTTGCATCCACATTTCCTAGCCTAAGAGAAAATCTTTTCACCTAAAAATAACATCCAGAGATGAAGTTTTCACTTTCCTAAAATATGAATGCAGGGAGAGGAACAATATTTTATCTGAAGCTGCCTCCGTATAAATAATTATTTATGTAAGAGAAGTTTCTCCAAACTTCTATCCATGTGAATAAACAGTTGTCCAAATTCATGCATAGTGTTGACTTGTTCTGTGACACTTTTATAGCAAGATTATTACTTAGCTACAGTTACTCTTGATTAGATAATAACTATAGCTAGACATAGGAAAATATTCTCCATTAAACTATTTTTACTGAAAATTTTGGAAACAGTTACATCATGTTTAATGAATTTGTATCAGTTCTACCTATTTCCTTGTTTTGAATAAAAACCTTATGTATTTCAGATTGAGCTTTTATTCTTATGCAACTATTATAAATAAGATGTTCTAGTAACTCAGTTTCATGGAGTTTTTTTAAATTCCTGTTTAAAAAATTTAAACCTTAACATGTGAGAGCTAAACAAAATGTCTCGAAACAGAAATTCTAATTCTGCTTTTACATTGATCAGAAAAGTATTAAAAAATAAACAAATTCAACTAAAATCCACTTAGCTTTTACCTAAAAAAAAAAAAAAAAACAGGGAGGAGGGAAGAAGTTGAGTTGCTAGTAAGTGAAAATATCTTTTCCTAGGTACAAATTACCACATAACTAAAGTTACATAAATAAATTTAGACATGAATTTTCAATGGTCCTTTACATGTATTTATGGGGGAAAATGATATGAAGTGCAGAAGTAAACGGATTTAGAGAAGTGAGAGTGGGTGTGAAAGAAAAGGTGCATGAGGCTCCCTTCCTTCAACAGACCACTTTCTCACTCTAGAAAAACCTACATGGTCCATGTTCATGTCCGCACTCGTCACTTACTCAGACCTGCACTTCTGCCTGTGCATGCTGAGCTTCAATACTTTTTGGCGATTCGGACAGAAGGAGATGCGCACAGAGTTGTCATCATCCCAAGTTCATGGCACCCTGTTCTGCTCCCCACTCCTCATACAGCAGAGCTGTGTAGGTGTTCCATGTGGAAACCAGATAGGAACAACACTCCCCATGTGGCCATCATAATCTGAATAAACATCAAATTTTAACTACACTGGCCTCAGCAGGGACTGGTGTGCCAAGTTAAAACATCAATTTTCTTCATTGTCCCCATAAAATGACATATTTTCATACAATGTGTGGAAAAAAGTGATGATGTCTGCATAAGCGGACTGCCCGGCACCTATTCATTGCATGTAACCGTACACAAATCTGTGAATTATCTTCTTTAGTTTCTCAGTAGTTTTTCCATATCCACAACTTCTTTGTTTACCAGGGAATTTAGTGAAGGTTTCACATGATTACAATAGGGCATTCTTGGGCCCAATTCAGTAATTATATGAAGCAACAGTGTAAAATACACACTGATACATTTAAGTGCAAACAGCTGTTTCTACACTCACACATACCTATACAGGAAATTAAGTAATTTTGCAACAGATAGAATTCCCATTTCTTGTGGTGCACCTTCCATTCTAAATAGAGGTCAATCCTCCATTTAGAATATAGATTTAAAGACTGCACCTAAGTACCTATTATTTCACCGTGCATATGTATGTGTAACAGTATGTTTCTCATGTAGATGACCATTTTAGCTTAGATGAGCTTCTCATAAAAATGTTTCAGAAAACGTTAATGAAATATTGCAAATTATAATCAAATGAAAAGATAATAAATTTCAGGAACACTTTCAGCAGAAAAAGGCTGCTTTTTTAGAGCAGCTTTTTTTCTTTTTTTAGAAAGAAAAAAAGCGAATCAAAATAACTACTACCATTTATTTATGTTGTTTTAATATTGTTTTAAATCTCAGAAGTCTTGACCTGCAAAAACAATTTCTTATCCTTTTTTAAATGTACAAAAAAAAAAAAAAAAAAACAAGGGGNNNAAAAAAAAAAAAAAAAAAACAAGGGGGAGTGTTCAAAATTCAAATCAACCTGAAGCATTTATAAAACTGCCACTAATTTTTATGCCAGGTAATTATATAATACTGCTGCTGATTCACAAGGAATCTGTAGAAGAGTCTATAAAGATGCATTTTCATACTCACTTCTGAGACACTATTACAAAGGCAATATTCCAGTATAGCAACACCAACTCTGTACATTTGAAACTTAGTTTATCCTTCTAGATTTGTTCCTTTGGGTGCTGTCACGCAGTAGAATGCCAGTATGTTCTGTGTGAACAAATTGGACTGAATATGGTTATTTTTGTCTGTTTTTATCTTTTTGAATTATTCCAAGCTTTGCAAAGTGGCATATCATTTGCTCAACTCATACACTTCTAAATCAAATCCCCAGGCTCCACTATCCTTTATTATAGAACTTTCAGGTTTAGCTACAATCTTGGTATGCAAAATCATATGTAATCTAATCATACTAAACTGACAAACTGTTTACTCAGGTGAAGTCCTAGGATCTCCTAAGCAACACAAAAAAAAGTCACTGGAAATTAAAAGAAAAAAAAAGGGACAGAAATGTATATTTGATTCTCTTTGGACTCTTTTTAACAAGTTTTTGGGAAGAGTGGAATATTTCACTAAGTTAGAATGGCAAGGTCTTATATTTACAATTTCTTATATGTGTTAATATAATATTTACAGAAGTAATACAAAGAAAATATCCTCTTTGAAAAAAGAAAAAGGTCACATTTTTTACTGTGAAGGTTATTACTCATGAACTCTGTAACTTAGGAAAGGGTTTATTGCAGATTTGACAAATTCGTGTCTATAGGAATGAAGGGTTGATGAAAAAGTTGGAGGTAGAACATCCTGTTTTCTTTGTTTTCTGATAAGATCCATTCATTATTAAACACTGCAGCACTTCCTGATAAAAGCAGATGATGTCATTCAATAATGAATCCATACAGTTTTATTTTAAATCTGTCAGAAAAGGAAAAAATCATCAAAGTAGTAGTAAATGTTGTTTAAGTAATATTTAGCTCTCAGTTGATGAGACACTAGATGAAGTAGAGTATTTCAGTAAATGAAAATCTACGCCCAAACTTACCTGTGTCTTCCACATTCTTAGAAATTCCTTCCAAATTCCCAATATTACATCTTCTTGCATTAAAAATGCCTGCATATCCCTTTAGGTTTAAAATCTTGTAAAGTCAAGTGATCTGTTGCCCGTACTGTCTCCCTACCCCTGTATAAATAAATGCTCATTAATAGAAACCTTGAAATTCTGTTTCTAGGGTAAGACACTAACTTCAGCTTAGCAAATGGTCCCTGAAATGAAACATCATGGGAACTGCACGTTGAGAATTCTAGTTTAGTAACGAAAAGTCAGGTTTTGCCAGGAGGTGGTGCTTTTGTACAAAATGTTGTGCAGATGAAAGTAATCTCATTTCTCCTGTAGAGATAAAGTGTGTTCTCAGTATTCACCCTCCTCCTTGCCTGTTTCATCTTTCTTCTGCCACTACTTGCTCCAAAAATGCGCAAAAAAAAAGGGAAAAAAAAAAAAAGAAAAAGCTTAGAATGCTTATATAGCTTACCTTTGAATGAGTTTCAGCATAGCAGTCTGTCTGCTAGTAGCATCCTTCGAGCTTGGTTTCCTATGGGCAAACAGTGTAGTCCTCTCTCATCTTCTCCTATTCCTTAGGTTCCCTTTTGTGGTTTATCCAAATACATTCTGGATTGAATTATGGTTTCACAGATTTAAACCCTAAAATCATATCTAAGTCCTTTCCTGCCTGTGCTGTGTTGTTGATGTCGATGTTAGGACCAATAATTTCAACTCCATTCTGAAAAGTATAAAAATTACCAGACTAGATTTTTTGTTTCTGTTTTGCTTCTGAAGTCACATGTCTAAACCAACCACAATAAAAATAGTAGGGTGCATTCAAATTAATTGGATTAAACCCAGCAGAAACTCCACGCTTCCCTTGTCTCAGGCAATGCATACACACACACAATATTAGTTATGCAGAATCCTGCAGGTGGTTCCAACAATGCAAAGGCTCACCTTCCCAAATTTGTGATGACATTTGATTTTAAAAAAAGGAGAGAAAGAGACTGAAAGTGAGACCTCTCTCCAAACTGAGGCCTTGTTCCCCTAAAGCTGACCACATCTGTTGTGGTGCTGTCATCTCCTGGAAATCATTAATTCTGCTCAGACAACATTTCCCATGATCTCTGGTGCGCTGGTCCTGCACGAGCCTTTACACTGGTGTTTTGTGTGAGTGTTTGTGCATATCTGGGGGCTCCATGCCTCCTCCGTCTGTAACTGGGTTTCCTTTCCTCCTACAGAGCTTGCACTAGCACTCATTTATCTCAGAGTACAAATCTCTCCCTGCCTTCTACTCAAAGCCTCAGCATCAAGTCAGAACCTGTTTCTCCTCCTAGAGACCGTACCACCACACCATCGAGATACCAACAGCACACGCGCCATGAGGCGGGGAGATCTCCTGTTGACAGTTTGAGCAGCTGTAGCAGTTCCTACGATGGAAGTGACCGAGAAGATCACCGGAACGAATTCCACTCCCCCATTGGACTCACCAGACCTTCGCCGGACGAAAGGGAAAGCCCCTCTGTCAAGCGCATGCGGCTCTCTGAAGGATGGGCAACATGATAGCATTATTACTTATTAGTTGGGATTTTTTTTCTTGCAGTGTGTGTGTGCTATACCTTAATGGGAGGGGGAGGGGGGAAGGGTCGATATGCATTATATGTGCCGTGTGTGAAAAAAAAGTCAGGTACTCTGTTTTGTAAAAGTACTTTTAACTTGCCTCAGTGATGCAGTATAAGGATAAACAGAAATGCTGAGATAAGCTTAGCACTTGAGTTGTACAACAGAACACTTGTACAAAATAGATTTTAAGGCTAACTTCTTTTCACTGTTGTGCTCCCTTGCAAAATGTATGTTACAATAGATAGTGTCATGTTGCAGGTTCAACGTTATTTACATGTAAATAGACAAAATGAAAACATTTGCCAGAAGTGGCAGATCTTTACTGAGAGAGAAAGCAGCTGTTATGCAACATATAGAAAATGTACAGATGTTTTGACAGACCCAGCAGTTGGGTGGCCATGAATTGATGCTAGAAAGAGACTGGGTCACCTAAATATACTGAAAATGCTCACAAATATGCAGGCATCTTGTTAGAGTATGGCACTCGGTTAAAAAGGATCAAACCATTTCAAGAGGACCATACTCACAGAAATGTTGAGTTCGAGGGCTGACACATTTGATTTTAAAAATTCTGGGTCTGCATCACTTATTAAATAAAAAAGTATAAAAATATGTACATTACATTTTGCTTATTTTCATATTAAAAAGACAGAGTTGGCAAAGCATTTGTGGCTTTTGTAGTTTCCTTAAGCCAAAATGTGTTCTTTTTTCCTTGATAGCTTTGCTAATCTTTGAAGCGGTCCTGAAGAAACAAACAAAAAGGACTTTTTGTATAGAAAGCACTACCCTAAGCCTTGAGGAACTCCATGCTTTGCTAACCAAGATAACTGTTTTCTCTTTGCAGAAGTTTTGTTTTTGAAATGTGTATTTCTAATTATATAAAATATTAAGAATCTTTTAAAAAAATCTGTGAAATTAACATGCTTGTGTATAGCTTTCTAATATATATAATAATTATGGTAATAGCAAAAGTTTTTGTTCTCTTGATAGTGGGGAATTATATTTGTGCAGTTGCACATTTAACTATTTTCTTTTGGTTTTCTTTTACTGGGTATACCTTTTACAGATCAAAGTCAGCTGTTGAAAGACTGATCTGTAAACAATTAGACTTTACCCATGGTGTAACAACTTAAATCATTTTAATACAGCATTTTACAATCAGTTGGGTGAACTGCCATCCATTGTATATACTGATTAGTTCTTTCATGCTGTTTTGTGCATTGTAACAAGTTAAGGGCCCTTCTATTACTTAACGTCCTGCGTATCTTGTAGTTTTCCATGGGTTAAATGACAAAGTGGCATAACTTGGCCCTTTCTCATTAATGAAGCTGGTATTCTGCCTGTCAGAATTTAATGTGCAGCCCTAACGGCTGTCAGCTGCGTGAGTGCAGGTAAATACGTGCTGAAGCAGCAGCGGGAGGCAAAGGGAGGGATCGGCACGAGAGCGCCTGTTGCATAGATTCCTCCCCTCTCCCACAGACATAAAACACTTAAAGAGGTCATCAGTTAAAGGATGGTTCAAAATCAGTTGGTTTTACACAGCCATTATTGGCCATCTGGTCCTTGGTTCTCATGGACCTCTGCAGTTACATCATCTCACAGTGGGCACGTTGTTGAGCAACGCTCCCTGTGTGTTTACACCAGAGCAGGACTTGCTTCAGCACACAGCATCCACATTTTCTCCAGATTCATATTGTTCCTTTGACTAAGATAGCTTGACCAGAGGGCATGTGTCATTTTCTTCAAGTCCCTCTTGTATGTTAGAAAAAAAATGGTATATTCAAGTGTTTCAGTTTAATCTTTCTGTTTGAGGGAAAAAGTGTTAAAGCAAAATGTTAGTGCCATAGTAAAAGTGTAATATTTCTCCTTTTTTCAAGAGTCCTTCTAGGTCTCGACTACATACATTGACATTATGATGAAGAATATAGCTGCAACAGCAAAACGTCAACACAAAGTACTTTGAAGTGAAATCCACACTCTTTTTTCCACCTATACGTGCAGTTGCTGTGCACTGCTCAACGATGGAGTGTGCCTCTCTGTAGTAGAGAATGATGATCAGACTACAGTGTGCATTAGGACATAGGCTCTTCACTTACCATGACTTTACAGAAGCCTGCCTTACAGGCACTCTCAGCCGTGCAGGGGCTAGTACATAATCTGGAAACTTTTTAAGCAGAATACTGTGCTACTAATGCATCCATCTTATCTCGTGTAGCAAACTGCAGGGTAAACAAAGATACGCATGTTAAAAAAAAAAAATTAATTTAAAAATTCAAAACAAAGCAAAAAAAAAGGTTAAATGGAGCCCATAATTAATTTTAAAATACAAAAACTCTGTGTTTTAAACCACTTCCTTCACCCTCAGATTAACCTGTACTCATATTCTCTTCTGAGAATTTTAAACTTTAGTGTGTCAAAAATATGCAAATGTATCACAAATATACCTTGCCATTTAAAAAAAAATACAATTTTATTGGTATCATAGTAGAAATTTCTCAGTGGGGAAGGGGATTTGGTCTATTGATATATTAAGAATAGCCATATTAATAGTTTACCTTGCGATTTGCCTCAGCAACACATGAAAAAAATGAAAGATATCATTTAATGAAAATGCAGTATAATATATTACTGCAAGTAACCAAGCAGAAAGTAGCGTGAAAAGCATTGCCTGGGCAATTTATATTAACTCTGAAAGTGATCTTTTGTATAAACACAAGTAGAACAGAATCACATGAAAATAAATGCCAGTCAGCCCTCTTGTTCCTGCTGCAGAGGGCAACTAACTTATACTGGCAAAATTGTGGGGGATAATGCATATTTGCAAACTGATCTAATGATAAGAAGCACAACTTTGATTGTGAAGTCACTTTCTGTAAACTATAACTGTCTACCTTTCTTGTTCCTTTATCTGTATCTTACCATTTATTGTATTTGCAAAAGCTAATTTGGGTTTATTGTGTGATTCCTTTGTATTTAAGGAGTTTGGGGCAGAGCCCTGAAAGAGTATTAACATTTACTTTACCTTAACCCATGCTATATGATGTTTTAGGCAACATTCTTAATTGTAAGTTCAAACACCTGAAGTGGCATTCTAGACACCTGCAAGTATTGTTATAGTTAAGCTAATCTCTATTAAAAGTGTTGTCAGTTAGTGTTTAATTGCTGGTGACAATTATATGATATACTCTATCTGCACAACATATATATTGTATGCATTGAGCCATTCACAGTAAAGCTTTGGTCATTTCAGTGTCTCTCAAAATTGTGTTTTATAACAAAATGGCTTATATTTTTCCCAGAAGAGGAATTTAGCAATTTTTAATGACTAATGTAAAAATTAGCTGTTGTCCTCAGATCTTTTTCAGGTAAAGCTAGCGTAAGAATAGAACTCATAGGCTGTTTTCAAGGACGTCAACCCTTTTGTATTGTATCTGCAATCCTATATACCCACTTTTATCTGTAGTCTAACAGCTGTTTTGTTTTCCTTCTTCCTTCACCTTGAAGGTAAATGCTTTGTAATTTTTTAAAAGCCACTTGAAACCTCAATAAAGGCTGTTGCCTAAACATGGCATACTTCATCTGTTCCTGTTTGTGCCATCTGCTGTGATGTCGTCAGTTACATGGCATTAATTTCCTGCCACTACAGGTCTCTTGAAGGACTGATGGAACATTGGTGTCTGTTAGAATGCTTCAGACTGTAGATGTAATAAAAGGCTTTTGTTAATATATTTTAACCAAAGATGTGGAGCAATCCAAGCTTTGAGCCACAGACTTTCTGCATCAAAATACCCATTTGATTATTTTCATAATCATGTGTTGCATTTCTACCTTCCCTTCTCATACCTCAGACTGATCCATACCTCAGTTTGATTCAAAAAAAGGTCATTTAAGAAAGTCATTTAAAAAAAAATTAAAAATGCAGTATTAAAGTCTTTTGTGTATTTAATATCAGACCTGGGTTACTGCAGGCATTACACTTGGATTGCTTCAGATGGTTTGTTGTATCCTTTTTTTCTTTTTTTCTTCTCTTTCATGGGGATTTGCTTCCATAAAACAATGGTGATAACAAAATAGCTTGTAAATGGGAGCATACAAGCATTTGCAACAAATATTAAAGTAGAGGCTCACAGCGGCATAAGCTGGACTTTGTCGCCACTAGATGACAAGATGTTATAACTAAGTTAAACCACATCTGTGTATCTCAAGGGACTTAATTCAGCTGTCTGTAGTGAACAAAAATGGGAAAATTTCAAAAGATTCTCCTGCTGGAAATAAGGTATAATTTGTATTTTGCAGACAAATCAGTAAAGTTACTGGCTTTCTTAGTGATATGGTGTCTGTTGTGCATTTTTTTTATTAATTTGAATAGTGTTCAGTTTTCACTGTTTCACAGTGTGATGTGAAGGAATCAGCACTTTAACTACCAGCAGCTGCCTCAAGGTCCCTTACCAATTATTTGTGCTTGCTTTGAAAGCTAAGCAATATTTTCTGGCACACATCACCCCACCAAGTCAGGAAAACTCCATCACTGCTCTGGAATCAGTGTCATTTGGAATGAGGTCATCTGAATCTGTCCCTAGCAGAGGAGCTAGGTGAAATAATGCCTGGCTTTCAGATGCTTAGTTACGGACAGGGAGTCTAAACTCCCATATATACATGTCCTGTGAATTCTACCCATGGGGACAACCATTCAAAAACTCTACAAAAAATGCATGTTCTCTGTCAAAATCATAAATCATTGGATCCATGCTCTGTCTCTATTCTCTAACAAAAGTGCATAACGACTGTGTCAGAATGAATCTATTCACTTTTCTATATCTTTTTCTCAGAATGTTTGTTTGTTTGTTTGTTTGTTTGTTTGGGAGTTACAGGGGGTTTCCAACTAATATTTATAGTTTCAGGGTTTGAGAATAAAAGAATAACTTTATTTCAAAAAGATGTGTTTTTACGCCAGAAGCGGACAAGCTATTAAGAATTTAAGGTGCTTGGTGAATGTGACAATTTCAAAAATAACTTTACAAAGCCTAGTTTCTAAATAGGTTTATGAAAGAAAAGAGCTGTACTGTGCGGTTCCTTTTCATGACAATTTATTTTAAGAGAAACATTGCTAGTATAGCCTAGCAATGAGATGATAAAACTACTATTAAATGTCATTGGTTTCACTGTAGAATGTATTTTGTACAAGTAAATAGCCTTTTGTCATCATTGGCCAGGATGAACAAAATATTTCTGAAAATGCAATTGTCTTAGAAGATTTATATGGGATTCCTCCATCCTGCAGTCACCTATGTGATAAATACCGATAAAGCTATACCTGCACTGGAAAAGAAATTGCTTAGAAAATAGAGTCTGTTATATACTTTGTTCTGTTATTTGTTTCTCTGGGAAAAAAAAAAAGCATGAACGTGCTCATTACTTTGCTTTAAATTCTATGAACTACATTTATAAACAATTTTTTAAATTATGTTGCAATGGGGGGGGGGGGCTAGCAATTCTTTAAATAAGCTTTTTCACTTCAGGTTCACATATGTCATCCTAAAAAGCAATTGTGAAGGGTACAGTCTGAGATAATAACTAAGTCACATACCTTTTCCATCCAGAGTATTTACTTTCCCTGAAAATTGCTTTCTTCTTTTCTTTAGCAAAAATCAACATAAGATCTTTGTAGAACTGGGAAACTATGCTGAAACAGTTGATGCACATGTTATATTAAGGCTCATTGAGTGTGGCTCATTCATACCTAACCCTTTCTCAAACACAACACCTATATTTCCAGAGGTATAAGACTGGAAGTGACAGAATCTAAGGAACAGCAAGGAGGAATGATTTTGAAACAATGAAATCATTAAGTCTATAAGCAAAAAGATATTGTTCATCTCTGTTGACAGACATAGCCTATTCCTCCTTAATTCAGTGGAAATTTACAAATGCAGCAAGGTTTTACCTGCTCCATTTAAACTGATACATGGAACTCCAGTTTTCTGGAGTCCCTGATTTTGGGACATTCAGACTGCTTAGTCATAAGGGTACATTTTTTGTACTCATGTATTGTACTTAATGTTTTACACTAAGTATTCAGAACACCTGCAATAGGTGAATCTATACTGCACTCTATGCCATCCATGTAGACACATCCAAGATAACTCTGTTGTGAGCAGATATTTTGATTAACAGTAGTCTTTCTACTGCTGGTGTTTCTTCCTCCTATTCCAGGTGATATTGTAGAATGCTTTGTTCCATTCTGCAACCCCTTGATTGCTAAAGACACTTGAAGGCTAACATGAGAATGCTTGTGTGAATGCTGAATTTGAACTGAGTTCATTGCTTCTGAAAGGTGCACAGTGTGCTGTTCTAATTGTCCTTTCTATCCTCTTCTTTGTTTTCTGTCTGTGGTTCTTTCATAACCTGCCCAAAGTTTTCAGCTTCAAGTATCTATCTGTATTCATCTGGACAATGATCCATAAGGTCTTTTAGGTTACAAAATGTTGCCTCCTTCTGGGAGCAGGAGTTAATCACCATTAGCTGTGCAGGTTTTACTTCTCTGACCAAAGACATAAAATAATGTAATAGAAGACTTAATTGTGCAGGAATACTTAGGAGTGATAAAACTTAAAGGTACTGTGTTTGCATGATAAACATAATTGGTGTAAATAATGATTTTATTTTTACAGCACATTGCATAGCTAATTATTTTCTGTAGAGTTGCTCAGGATCGGGTTTTCAGTCTCACAGTGAAACTGCAGCATCCTTTGAGGCCCAAGCCCTCTTTTTGCAACCATTTACACTATGGTAGTATTTTTTTTAGGGAAGTGAGAGCTGGAAAATATCATTATTACATCTTTACAGTTGTATTTTTACAGTGGGAAACCTTCATCTAATACATACTGCCTATTCTGAATACAGAATAAGATGGGCAAGAGGCAAGTTTGCTTGAAAGGAGAAACTACATAAAATATGAGTTTTCAGCTTGGAAAATACATGAATGAAAAAGTATATCCATATGTGAATAGTATGGGTGTAGCAGATCTGCAGGAAAATACTATGTGCTCTCTCTGAAGAACATTGGAAGCACAGGACATACACAAAGAAACCATCAGACAGCATGTTCACAAGGGCATATAATGAGCATGTTATGTGTAATTAAGTAGTGGGAATTTTGGCTGCAAAGGATTGTGAAAACAAACATCCTAGGTAAGTTCATAATGGTTTAGATAAGTTAAAAAGGCATAGTTGCATTTGTCTTACAATACACTTACAGTATCCAGCTAGAATAAAGGAAGATTTTCCATGGCTTATTTTTGGAAAACGAGAAGCATTCTAGGGAACAATTCATGTATGCTTTTTATTTTTGTATGTTCTTGCCCCTGAAAATCCCCTACAGACTACTGTCAGGGAAAAGATAACGAGCTAAGTGGACTTCTGTTCTGATCCCATATGGCAGTTCTTGTGTCTAGACATCACATAATATAGCCATCCTAATTTTCCCTGCAAACCATTTTTTTCAGATTATGCATATTGATTTACAGTGCTGGAAATTAAGACAGTACAAATGAAGCATTCAGTACACGTAATCAGCCAAGAGCTAAATCTGTCACTTAGCATGGCTTTGCTTTTGGAGGAACTCTTGGGAAAAAAGAGAATTTATGACCTGTGGAAGAAGGGTCAGGCAACTCAAGAAGAATACAAGATGTCATTACATCGTGTAGAGAGAAAACTGGAAAGGAAAAAGTTCAATTAGAATTCAATCTGGTCAATCACTGGTGTTAAAGGTGTTTAAAAATGTTTTTATAATACATCAGCAACAAAAGGAGAGACAAAGAAAACCTCTATGCTTTACTGAAGACAGAGGGAGACCATGTCAGCAAGAGCAAGGTAAAGGCTGAGGTGCTTAATACCTTCTTTGCCTCCAACTTGAACAGTAAGACCCATTATTCTTAGGGAAACCAGGCCCCTGACAGGGGGAGAATAGACAGGGAGCAGCATAGTCCCCCTGTAATCCAAGACAAAGTAGTTAGTGACTTGCTGAGCAATTTAGACATTCATAAGTCTATCGGACTACATAGGGTTCATCCAAGGGTGCAGAGGCAGCTGGTAGAAAAGCCTTGCCAAGACACTCTCCATCATTTGTCATCTGTCCTGGTTAACTGGGGAGGTCCCAGGTGACGGCAGGTGTGCCAGTGTGATGCAGATCTCCAAGAAGGGCTGGAAAGATCTGAGGAACTACCGGCCTGTCAGCCTGACCTCTGTGTCTAGCAGGGTTATGGAGGAGACCACCTGAGTGTGATCACTTGGCACCTGAAGGACGAACAGGGGATCAGTAGCAGGGGTTTAGGAAAAGCATGTCCTGCCTGACCAACCTGATCTCCTTTGATTACCAGGTCACTTACCTGGTGGACAAAGGGACAGCTATGGATGTTGTCTACATAGACGTGGCAAAGTCTTTGAACTGTCTGTGATTGCATTCTCCTTGAAATCTGGCAGCCTACAGCTTGGGCAGGAGCTCTCATCTGTGGGCTAAGACCTGGCTGGATGGCTGGGCGCAGAGTATGGTGTTGAATGGTGCTGCATCCAGCTGGTGTTGGTCTCCAGTGGTGTTCCACAGGTCTCAGCATTGGGGCCAGTCCTGTCCGATATTATCTGGACAAGGGGACTGAGTCCACCCTCAGAAAGTACAATACTTAATTGAGTGAGAGTGTTGACTGGAGGGTAGGAAAGCTCAGCAGATGGATCTGAACAGGCTGGACTGATGAACAGAAGCCAATGGTGTGAGATTCAACAAAGCCAAGTGAAAAGTCCTGCACCTTGGGTGCAATTATCCCATGCAGTGTTAGATGCTGGGGAAAGAGTGACTGGGAAGCTGTCTAATGGAAAAGGACCTGGGGGTGCTGGTCAACAGCAAGCAGAATGTGTTGTACCCAGGAGGGCAAGAAGGTGAAAGGCATCCTGGCTTGTATCAGCAGCGGTGTGGCCAGCAGGACAGTGACTGTCCCCCTCTACTCAGCACTGGTGAGGCCACACCTTGAGTGCTGCATCCAGTTCTTCACTTCAATAAAGTTCTTCACTTCCATTGACACTTCAATACAGTCATGCGGTGCTGGAGTGAATCCAGAGAAGGGTAATGAAGCTGGAGAAGGTCTAAAGTGAAAGTCTTATGGGCTGAGTAATTAAGGGAGCTGAGGGGGTAGCTGAGGTAGCATAAGTAACTGAGGGAGCTGGGGTTGTTCAGCCTAGAGAAAAAGAGACTCAGGAGTGACCTTATCACTCTCTACAACTCCCTGAAAGGAGCTCATAGCTAGATGGGGTTTGGTCTCTTCTCCCAGGCAGCCAGCAACAGCACAAGAGGAAAAGGCCTCAAGCTGTGTCAGGGGATACTCGGGTTGGACATCAGGAACAATTTCTTCATGAAAAGGGTTGAACACTGGAACAGGCTCAGGCTGCCCAGGGGGGTGGTGGAGTCACAATCCCTGAAGGTGTTCAAGAAACAACTGAACTTACTGCTATGGTTTAGTTGGCAATGTGGTGATCGGGCAGAGGTTGGATTCAATGATCTTGGAGGCCTTTTCAAACCTAAATGAATCTGCGATTCTGTGCTTTTCCAATATTGTTCAGTAAATCGAATTGACTTAAATGTGAAGAAGCAACTGTTTATTTATTCCACAACAGCCAGGGAAAAATTAATAACTGCATATATTGTACACACAAGGGCACACTTAAGGATGCATGATTGATAGAACTAATGTTCACATGCCAGAATGAGAAAATATCTGTGTGTAAGCACAGAGATGGGAAGTGAAAACAAAGTGATGACATGAATGCAAACATTGGTCTGTAATGTCATGTACCTACTGTTCAACCACATACCTGAACTTTGCTCAAAAGATGGATTTGTAGTTGTCTGCAGAGTGCTAGCTAGTGCAACAAGACTGCTCCCACCACGAAAAAACTGCTTGCATGTGTAAATATGCCAATATTAGTCATCAAACTTTAATTAATAAAACACATATACACAGTCAATAAATAATTAAATCTTTGTTTACTGTCAGAGTGCCCAGTTACACAGAAAATTTCACAAAACTACATTATCAGGAAATATACTCTGTGTGCTCATGTCAGAGCTTAAAATTGCTTTTGAAAGTAGCCCATCAGACCAGCATGCAAATGAATATTCTGGATTAGCTGTCCTGTGCAGGCTTTCTTTATAGTATCTAGGGTGACCGTCTTCATAAGGATATGCTATAGTTTAATCAGAATTAGAGCACTAAGTGCAGAAACTCCTGAGCAAAATTCCACAGATATCTTACATGGATCAAAATCAAAGGCTGTTGGATGATGTATTCTCCTGCCTCTAATATCTCTGCATATAGACTGGGATATTTTCAGAGTTTCCTAAAGTGTTTTTGTATCTCTGAGAACTAGTCAAGTTTAGTAATAGTTTAACTATGAGATAATTTAGTGAGGGCAATATAGCGACTCATGAGAACTGATCATGACAGATGCAGCATAAATATAACAACCATTTTTTAAATCTCGCCTGTATGACCTTAGCATGCAGAGGCAGAGGCTGAGCCAAACACAGCCTCCTGCAATGACTTCTTTGCTATTTATAGCCCTTGAATATTAATTGAACAGTTCAGTCTATCAAATTGTTCAGGTCTTGCAGAAAAACAGACTTTGTCCCAAGGTAAAAGAAAGATAGAAGGAGACAGCTGGACAAATTAAAAGCATACAAGAAAAGCAAATAGTTTGCAAACATCATTCCAATGCCCTCTTTCTGAAATTTGTTCAAAATTTCAGCTGTCCTAAATTTGATTGGTCAAAAAGAGAAGTTATGTTTAAATAGTGGTAAAAATAATCCTGATTGAATTTTTCATGTCTTTGTGGGTGTCCCTCACAAGTGTAAATACCAATTGGTTGGGAGTTTGCAGAACTGCAGATCAACCTGCGGATAAAGCAGTGGAAGTTACCGGAGCAATGACTTCTAACTCCTTTTACAACATTAAAGGACCTTGAACAGAGGAAGAACAGTGACTTAAGATTTTCAGGTTTTCAGAACAAAAATGATGGATCAGCAAACTTCTGAATGTAGCACAGGAATTACACAACCTACCTCCTGAAAACACAGGTAATTTCTCCAATCAAGTGTTTGGGGCTGATTCACTCTACATCTTCAGGAAGAAATGTGGATATACTTCAAGTGTAATATGATTTGGTACAATTTGCAGGCCTTTTCTTCTTTCAACATGCACCAGATACCTATCAATCACCTCTTGACATTTTCATAGAAATTTCTTTCTACCGCTGGCCTTTCTGAGCCTCACATCTATTAAATATCAGATGCATCTTGCAAATAAATTCCTGAGTCAATGTATTAGATGTCTAATATTTCCTCTCTTGAATTCCTTCTATTTTAAGAATTTTTCTGGACACCAAAAAACACTGATAAAACCATCATATGTCAGTATGGGTCAGAGAAAACAAAATTCTTTCTGCTTCACAAATTAGTGAGGCAAAGAGTAGTTTTTGAAACAACTGAGCTATTGTTTTAGGGAAAAATAGTCACAGGAAAGCCACAGAAAATAGGTGCTCCAGTAAGTGGTATAGTCAGGAAATGCAATGCCATAACAAACTTCCAGGTGTCCCTCTCTCCACTTTCCTGATGGGGGAAAAGTAGAAAAATATCTTCCTTCTCCCAGCCCCATTCTGCTGTACTGTAGATATCCCCTGGTGGGAATCATAAAATCATTTAGGCTGGGAAAGTCCTCTGAAGTCGTAAAGTCCAACCCTTACCCCAATATTGTCAAGTCCATGACCCTAGGTGCCACATCCACACATATTCTAAATCCCTCCAGGGGTGGTGACTCCACCGCTGCCCTGGGCAGCAGTCAGAGACTGAAATAGTTCATGCCTCAAACATTGATATAAAGTTTTGCTCGTTATAACAAAAACTGTATGAAGAAGCTACAACCAAAGAAGCCTCCCTGAACACACCTGTCTGGCACTTTGGACTGAAAGTCAAACTGCTGAGATTAGATAAAGGGAAAAGCCATTCTTCAGTCACCTGAAACAAAGAAGTAAACAAGGAAAAGAATGTGAGCCAAACCCAGCAGCCCTGCTAAGAATCATCTCTGGCTGACTTTGGGTGGGGGAGGCCGCAGCCCACAGACCCATTTTCTGGGAGCAGGTTTGCACAGATTTCCCCCCCAGCCGAGGTGGGGGGAGGAGGTTTGGGTGTGTTGTAACCTCTGCTCAGGGGCAGTGAACCCATCCCTCCTTACACAAATGGGCTGTGGAACCCCCAGCCCTGGGAATGCCACATCCACAGGACACTCATGTGAGGGGCAGCTGAGGAGATGCCTTAATCCATCAAAGGGCCCCCAAAGTGTCCCCCAGAGTCATTCCTGAAGCCTGGCACCACAGGACTGCACGTGATGCAACACATGTGGAGTCTGTTGTAAGAGACAATGGCAAACTCCCCCCACCCCAGGGAGGAGCCTGGGTTCTCCTACTTGGCCTGAGCTGGTATTACCCCATCAGATTCTTTGCCTTTTGGGGGGACCTTCACCACCAAGGAGATCAGGTGGAGAGGATCAATGCAACATTGTTGGGATTCACAGAGTGGTGATATTTTCCTTATTCTGTCTCTGTCAACCCTTTTCTGTCACTCCCTATTTTCTATTTCTCTCTCTCCCCCTCTCTCTCTCCACCCCCCCCCCCAAATTTATTATCAAATAAAAGCCATATTATTGTCACTGGCATATGGTCTCATTTGCACCTTAATTTGGGTAGGGGCATTTCTAAGAACCTTTAGTACCCAGATCTTGACAGCAGCCTCTTCCTGGACTTGACAGCCCTTTTGGTGAGAAAAATTTTCCTAATATCCAATCAAAACCTCCTCTGGCACAACTTGAAGCCCTTTCCTCTTGTCCTGTCACTGGTTTTCTGGGAGAACAGACCAAAACCCACCTAGCTACAACCTCCTTTAAGGCATCTATGGAGAGTGACAAGGTTCCATCGGAGCCTCCTTTTCTCCGGGCTAAGCCCTCTGCAGTTCCTTCATCCTCATCAGACTTGTACAATTCCATGGACCTTCTCCAATTCCATGGACCTTCTCTGGACTCACTGCAGCACCTCTATGTCTTTTGAGTCGTGAGATGCCCAAAAGTGAACGCAGCACTCAAAGTCTGGCCTCATTAGTGCCCAGTACAAGGGCACAATCTCTGTCCTTGTTTTGCTGGCCACACTATTACTGACCCAAGCCTGGATCCCATTGACTTTCTTGGCCACCTGGGCCCATAATGGCTCATGTTCAGCTGCTGTCAACTAGCACCTCCAGGTCCTTTCCCACCAGGAAAAGAGAAATCTCACCAGTTTCACCAAAGTGAAAGCTTTGCAGTCACTCTTTGCCCAGCCTATAGAACTGTAGGGAGTTGTTGTAACACAAAGGCAGAACCTGGCACTGAGCCTTGACTCTGAAATTCATGGTTTTTATACTGGACCTCGGGAGTTGCTAACTGCCTTCTAACACATTTTAGGGTAGAGGACAGAAAAGAGACAAGATTTCATGTAATAGCATTTTTGTACAGATTTAATTTTTCAGAATATTTCCTCATGCAAAGTGATATCCCAAATTTCTTTTCCTTTGTCATAATTCCTTTTTTTTAATATGCCAGTTATACAAGATGCCAGTTTGCTCCATTCTAATTTTTCCTGGTAATATTTCTATATAACTTAGGGAAGAATGTTATTATAAAGAAAATTAGTCATATGTTTCTATAGAGAGATAAAATTTTAAATGGAAAATTTTAGCTGAGAATTCATGGTCAGCCTACATGTTGCTGTTTGGATAGGTTGTTGTTTACTCCCGGGTTGGGTAACATATGAATGAATGTATTGAAGCAAGAAACATGGAATCTATGATGAAGTGCTTAGAATTCTAAGGGTTTTCAAGGGTTTTTTTCTAAATTATGAAGTAATTTTCCCTAATAAGATAATTTCCTTGTCTGGATTCTCCCTCCTGCTGCTGCATCACATACCCCGGAGGTTATGCACTTTGTGCAGCACCGAGGTGTTTTCTGCTTGCAGTTTACTGTATGCTTTGCTTGAAGGACTGTGAAAAACCAACAGTTTGCTTTACCATGGCTCTTACTATTTTAGGCAAAGTCCTCTGGAAAAACAGGGAAACATAACTTCTCCTGAGAGAAGAAGAACAGAGTTTCTGGAGTGATGTATAACTCCCACCTTAGCAAGGGTGGGGTACTGATCATGTACCCACAAGGAATCACCCACCCAGAAAATACTGAACAGGAAGAGGGAAGGAGTATTTCCTGGGAGGCTGAGGGGAATTGTGATTGTATGGTGCTGATTGTACAGTGTACAATACCATCAATTTTTGCTGGAATGGAGCACAAGACCAGCAATGAACATTACAAGATTAGAAAGTACAGAGGGAAGAGAGAGTTCACCTATTCTCATTTAGTATCTCTTCCTGATATCCTGTGTTTTAAAGTTTTCCTCTGTTTAGGAATTAACTTTTTAAGAAAACCTTGCTTGAGTGATAGCATCAATAAGAATGCTCACACTAAGACAAATTCAGACAGTGCCACCTGAAACTGAGCTCAGACAAGGCTGTCATCATGCACCTCTTTGACAATATCAAGACTCACCTTCTGGCTTACAGTGGTTGTAATTTACTAACTGAAAAATTACTTTCTCCTAATCAGAAGTTGGAAGAACACTATGAAATGTATTTACCCTATGAAGAGGCAGTCTACATCCTATTTGTTCTGTTCACCAAAGATGGAAAGATAAGGCTACGTAAAAGACAGTTAAGTCTTTTAAAACTTAACCTTAATCTAGGGGTAATGAGTTAAGACACCTTAATCTGGGGGTAATTTTTTCGGTAGGCACTGCAACCCTTCAGATCATTTTACCAAATTTGGTCTCTTATTCTGGAAGTTTTTACAGCTGTGAGAGTCTTAGCCGCTGACCTGCACGTATTTCTTCTGACAAAGCCAAACAGACCAGCTGCTGTTTCTGAGAAACTTCAATAGCCATGCTGGCAGCTGGAGTGAGGCTATGTAGCTGAGATTGGATCATTTTTCAGGTAATGTTAACTAACCTCAGTCTTCTTTTAAGTATTCCTATCAATAGCTGCAGAAGAGGCAGGCATCAACGACACCTTGTCTCTTCCCACTTTCTGAATGGCAACAGATTTCTCCAGCCCACTGGATTATAAAGAGTTATGCTGGATTATAGTTTTGCTAGCAAGGAGAAGTACCTGTCTCTCCTAACTATCTCCTACAGCTTCTCCATCCTGTTTTTTGGAGTCACAAGACATTAGGCTTCAGGAAGACCCTTTCTTTCCAACTCCCAGGCATTTGGATTTCCTCTGATCTTGCTCTTTGACAATGACCCCAGACCATTCCTCTATTCTTTTGTCTTTATTATTATTA
>WAAE01001019.1:20229-31213 GCA_013400495.1 Nicator chloris
TTTATTATTATTATTATTATTATTACTATTATTATTGTTGTTGTTGTTGTTGAAAATATTTTTAAAGCGTCTTCTACTTATTGGACTACATCCAGTTACTTTAAAGAAACCTCATACTTCAGCACTGCCTCCCTGGAGTTCCTGATTTTTGGAGCACAGGTCCAACCATGCTTTCCATCAGTAAGTGGTCCCACTCCTTTGCACACTATACTGGGTTTAGCTGATAAATGCAATGGTCAGCCAGAGATGGACACATAGCCCTTGCACAGCAGCACCTTGGCTCAGCTTCACTCCTGCGTGACTTAATTTCACTGAGGTTAATGCTGTTTTATACCAGAGTACGGTTTAAGCAGGACCAAGCCTAATTTGCAGTATAAAACTCTTTCCTGTGGCTACAACATACGGAAAAATCTCATGCTGTCCTCACATTTCCCAAAGAAGAAAAAGAAACTTGCTTTGCTCTGTCGGGTACTCAGGTGATGGAAGCACAGGTAGCATTCTGATAATTCCAAAGTAACTCTTTATGAATATTAGGAGATTAAAATTATAATTTTAATTACAGAGTTAGTGAATATACAGACAACAAGACAGAAACAGTTTTTAAAGTCTTCATTAAAAGACTGTGAGTCTTCAAGGTCATGCCAGGCCACAGCTTATAGATGTCACACTGAAGTTAAGGGTGCACTGATGTGCCTAATCTCCTCTCTGTTGTGTAATGTGTCTGATTTGGACCTGTCCCTCTTCTGGGAACGCTGCAAAATATATCTGTTCATTAATGTTTATTTGGAAAGCAATGAGAAAATTCTTTCTGAAGTGATGTAGGACAGCAACAAATCTTTTCTAACTGAGAGTAAGGTTTTTTTTGGATCAGAGGACTTGATATATGTTAGATACCTAGAAACTTTTCTAGGCAATCCTTCCACCTTAATTACCATTTAAATTTAAAGGAATAAAAATTCTGGAAATACAAAATCTGGAAACAGGCAAGCTGTTCTTTCTGCATCTCAGTTTTCTCCTCAAAGATACCCCTGATCGATTCAAGACTTTTTCAACTGCAAATCTCTAAGTAAACAAAAGACAAATGGGGACATACAGACTGTGTTCTCGGTGAGGGAAGATGAAAGGCTTACCATGGCTTGCATGCTGAGATGGAAAAACCTGTCTGTTGGTGGAATTTGTTCCTTCTCTGTGAAGGAGCACAGAGACTGATGAACTGGCACATCCTGTGTGACTAACAATCCAGCTGTGTAGACAAAGAAAGGTGAAATTCAAGCCTGATCAAAGCATTTCAGCAAGACACCCCTCCGTAGCTTTATAACCAGTTTGGCTGAACTGACCGGACAGGTCTGCAGTGAATGTTTCAAGATGAAACTCGTGGAAGGTATTGGAAGGGCCCCAGTTGCCTTCAATGGGTTTTGGAGTACGACTGTTATGTTCAAAGGCACTTCCCTAAGGTTTATCAGTGACATCAGAGTAGCTGCCTGACCACTGCTGTGGGCAGACAAAACGTGCTTTGCCCAGCAGCACCTGGGCATCTCCCTTATGCATCTGCCAGTTTTGCTGCACAAACCCCATTAGCCCAAGCTGTGCCCTGAAAGCAGGATCTGTCCTTTTGTCTGCTAATCTCTGCTCCTGGGGCATGGGTTTCACAAAGTAAAAAATGGCAAAGCAGTTAAAGAGTGATTTTTGAATCCATCTCCTCCTGGTGGGTACTTAAACTTGTATTCCTCCTTAGTGCTCCCATTCCCACCTCCTGGGTGAGGAGCAGGAGCTCCTTTTCTTCTACCAGAGCAGATAGTTATCAAAGTTGGGAAGACAGGACAGGTCTTATGACACAAATCCATTGCTTGTGTGATCTATCAAGCACTCTTCTCTCTGTGTGTGGTTGTGTTAATAACTGTGTTTTGGTAGACACCTGGCAGCAGCGCCCATCAAATAGAGCAGCTATACAAACTGCCACTGTTACTTTGCTGGTCTCAGCTCACAAGGTTTTGGTAAAAATGTAGCTCACGTTACCTTCTGTCTACATCTTGGAAACAAAGACATCTGACTGTGTCATACAAATGGTTCTTTCTGACCTCAGATCTCTGAATGTAGAGATGGAAACTGCTGTTTTGTTCTGATATTTCTGATGACTTGACATTATCTTCTTTCTTCAAAGAAGCCTGTGGTGTATTTGAAGAAACTCTGATGATCACTCATAATTATATGGGGGTTTGCAGTTAAACACTACATGGTCAATGTTTTCAATAATTTACAAAGATTAAATAAGAAAAGTGTGTCATTTTGCTTAAGTATATAATTGTTTTATATGTATCTTGTGTGTTAAATACATCATTTATGATACACAATAATGGAACTTAAATACATACCTTTAGAAGACTTTATGAGCCTAATATAAAACCCAACATTTGTGCAAAGTCAGTAGCAGGTGAAAGTTTAACATCACTGTCTATACTTTTACCTGCTCAGTGTTTGTGAGGGCACATTTTTAAGTTAAGTCACCAGAGAATCCACACCAAAAAAAGCTGGCTACAGGGAAAAAAACTTGTTCAGAGATGTTCAGGGATGTTCAGGACATTCACCTGCTTGTATTACTTTGGGTCATGAAAAGAACAATCAGCTAACAACCTGAATTACCATCTCTGTAAGCCAAACCTGAGAGCATATTGCTGCCTGTATTTCCTCGGGGCAAAGCTAGGACACAGCACAGAACTATTTTTAATTACAGGCACTGCAGTGGTTTTTTTCCCCTGTCTTCTGATATGCAGGGAGAGGTGACATGATCTGACCAGTTTCTATACAAAAAAAAAAAAAANAGACAGTGGTGACACTAAAAAATAAGTCCAAGTTGGGAAGCCTATGTCACCAGGGTGATGTCAATAAAGATGAAGAAAAGAGGGTGAAGAAGGTCTGGAATAAGATGACAAGACTCTCCTTTTCAAATGTGTCCAATTTCAGAAAGCAGTATCATATATTGACAGGAGATCTTGAGGAAAGAGGTCTAGTGGAAATCTAATGACTCTTTTCTACTACTACCATCTTTTATCATCTTCAGGTAAAGTAGGATGAAAGCTGCTGTTGCCAGTTCACTCATTTACCATGTGGTTTATCAAGTGTAGCCACAGACAGTACTTCCACCAGGTCCTGTTGCTGGCACTGGAGGGGTTATCAGGCCAGCCAAGGTGTTGTGAGATTCAGTCCCAAACTGTGGACTGTCTATAACATGGAAACACAAGAATTTTTGTCAGTGAATGTACCCACACGTTGATTTTCTTTGCTGTATAGAGGAGCACGTGGTTTGGCAGCTGGAATTTTTACTTCTTCAGGAGCAGGGTTTTACTTGTTGATTTTTCATGAAGAGAAGTTTGATTCTTACCGTGCTACCAGCTTTTGTCCCCCTTTGTCCCCCTATTCCTGCAGCAGAAAACCACTTCTCCCAAACAACAGATACACATGAAATTAACCTTCACAGTTTAGCTGTCTGACACTCCTGCCTCAGAAAATGATGTTGTGGAGCTGGCATCAAACAACCAGGCATGCCATTCATAATGACATCTGTTCCAGAGCAAAGTTTAGTCTTTTAATTACACTGTCTTGCTTTGTTTCTGTGCAGACACCACACCTGAAATACCACCTGCTCCTGGTCCATCCTCTTCCTGGAACATTTGGGACAGCACTTTTGGGATATTCTGTCCCACTCCCTGCCTGCATAAGCACTTTTCAGGTGCCTCCAGCTGCCAAGCAGCAATGTACACACATTAGCACCGTGTCACCCCTGCCTTACTATCAGTATCAGGAAAGAGTTCACTTTCTGGACATTCTGTACAGCTGTAATAGAAAATGCTTCTTCTGAACACAGCCCTTAAATGCTCTGTGAGGACTTTGTCTCCCTCCAGTGATTATTGAGTACCTACAGGGAATAGCCTTCTAAATCTTACTCCTAAAGTAAGAAGGTTTAAGTGACCCCTTCAGATTAGAAAAACACACTGAATCTGAGATCATCTCAGCTGACTTTGGTGTCTTGTGGGAAGTAGATTTTCATGTCATCCTGCACTGACCTCACTCAGGTGCCAAAACACAACTTTGAGGCAAGACAACAAGATTTAAGTGCTTCACTTCTCTTGTACTTGTGACATACTCTGTCCATAAAAGATTTGTGCCTACTCTTGACAAATACAAATATTTCCCTCAAGGGAGACTCCTTCAGTGCTCTACAGGTGGTAAAGCTACTTTTGTAGCTTGTTGTTGTTGTTGTTGTGTTTGTTGATTTTTTTAATATACACTTAGGTACCTGTCTTATGCTTTTGTTTTCCCCAGCATTCAATTAGCTTTTAGATGTGCTCTCCAATTTTTCACCCTCTGTTTTTAAAAATGGATTCAAGAATGTGTGAACATGAGGGAACATCTTCATGAGGGGATGTCCTCATGTGACATACTCTTCCTGAGTTGCACAAAAATGCAAATTAATCTTTCTGCACATCACCTTTTGAGAACAAGGGATTATGGGGTTTTTTTCTGATAGCTTCAAGATGAGAATTACTGTAGATGTTCAACAAGGTTATTGCTTTCCAAAAGAAATTCCACTCTGCTGATGGCTGCAATCATTGACCCATGATGCCTGACGTCACAGTTGACTTGCATGTGCTAGAAACTGCTTTGACTGACACAAGTCACTCTGTGGCTTCCATATATTAACATTATATCTCTCTTGTCCAAACAATCTGCTGCTGCCAGTTGTAGGGTGTTTTGTTTAGTTTCAAGTAGTAAATAAAATATTGGAAAGAACGGAGACATCAACTGAGCAATAAGACTCCTGTCAGGAAAACACTTCATTTGAAACTTTTTCCACTGACACCAATTTTTGAGGTCTACTGGCTGACCAGTTCCTAAGTGGTTATAACATGTGTTGTACTGATAATCTGATAGTTTTCAGCCAGACTATCAGACATTGCTAAATCAAACTGCCCTGTGCAAAACTACACAGTTACCCTTATCAGTCAATCTAGATATCTTATAAAAAATCCGTATTTTTTTATTAACTACTTTTCCATAAAACTGTCCATTGGCACCTCTTGTGCTGCCAATCCCTCAGTTTCTTCTTAATTAATCATACACCAGTTCTTCACTGTGATGTGTCAAATAAATCATTAATTATTTATTTTTTCCTGTTTAACTTGAGGTAAAAAAAAAAAATTGGGACTGTACACAGAGACAGAAACTTTATCATGAGTGATTCAGGACTGTTCTTGGTACTTTTTGTTGAGTAGAAAAAGGGTTGTTACTGGCAGTAATATATGCCTTTTAAGAAATGGAAAGTAATTGTCATGCACAAACACTCAAGATTTTGCTGACAAATTGTCCTGACTGGCATCAATAATGCACCTAATATAACTTTAAAAATCATCACAGGAAGAGCACTGAGTTTTGTAATATCCACTCTCATGTGCAGCCACAGTCATTTTTGTTCTGAGACTAAAAACATTCAAAAGTCGATGTGTAAATTCAAATAGTTTTCCCAAAAAAGCATCAATTTTTGGTCACATAGAATATGACATTGTGCTAGAAAATTACTAATTTCAACATGTAACATGAGTGAGATGTTTTGGTGTGTCTTTGTTGACAAGATAGACAATAAATACAGCCCCAAAAGCAGAGTAGACAAAATGAATGTAGGCTTAACTAGATGGGATGGGTGAAAGTGAGGAGGGAGAGAGTGAGCAGTTCACCAACCAGTACTTCATCTAAGAGGACAGAAGGATGATCAAAGGACAGATGCTTGTCACCTGTTTGAGACGTAAGATCTGCATACCTGCTACCTTCCAGACAAGCTGTGGGCAACAGGAAAGAAATCCCATGCTGAATGCTAAACCTGTGATATATTTACCTAGCAGTAGAAAATGTGACAATCAGTGTTTGGTCAATTCAGCAGGGAGGATTGCTGCTGTTGCTGTTGTATGGCTACAATATGGTGGGAAGCATTGAGAAGCTGCTTATGTCACTAGCACCATGGACTGAGGAAAGAAAAGTTTTATAAGGAAATTTCAGCAGTTAGTCTTGTTCTGAAAACCCAGCCAGTAGTACCACCTGAACAGAATGGAAAACGCAAACCCACGTTGGAGGGGAGCAAGGGTTGTCATACACTGCATCCCTATTCTGGCAGCACAGTGCAGGGGTGTTGCAAACAAACCAAATTCTCTCTTGAGGTTGCTTGCCACAAACAGAGGAGTAATGGTGAGGTGGTAGGGAAGATGTGTGATACATACTTGGCCGAATCATTTACTTCTGTTGCTGAAGGGAATCAGTGTTCACACCTCAGTTTGTGGAGTCTCCGAAACCTCCTTGTAATTACCATCATTGCCAGAATCCCCAAAAACGTCAGAGACAAACCAGGCCCCGCCACTGTGTCCCTCTAAGTCAGGTAGACGGACACATCATGTAACAATGTTAAATTTCATGAGTGAAGGGAGATCACTGACTGAAAGGGAGATCACAGTTGCCAAGAGTGAAAAACTCCTGTGGTCAAGAATGAATCTATTCAAAGTAAAAATGAAGGACTCTTCAAGGATACCTGAACAGCTCAGTCCTTCACACTAGTCTCATTTTAAAGCAGTGAGGTCAGGCCATAAAGACAATATGTGTAGCAGGAAATGTGTATTATTTTTAAAAGATGCTTATCTCTACAAAGTGTAAGTTTTTTTCATTTTTTCCTTTTATTAAATAGCTAGCAAAACTACTTGTTTAACTCAGCATTGTCTTCCATTAGTGCTGTCTATACTGCAATGTTTTAATTACTTCTTCAGGGGAAATTGCTAATAATATCATAACTGTTTGACTACGTGCTCTTCCCCATTTGAGAGCACAGAATGCAAGCAGACAAGTTTTTCTCACTCTTGCTTTCTTAATCACATTCTTTTCTTCCAGTTTTAAAAGGTGGTTTATTTTTAGGGGCAATAAGGGACACAATTTTAGGAAATGCTAAGGATCTTTTGTTGTTAAAAATGAGTTTTAAAAGAAAAAACCACATTTTCTAAAAGGCAGGTGATTGTTTTTGTTAATTTCTTCTGGAAATTGATAGATATTATTTTATCCAATGCAGCCAAAAAGGTAACATTTATTGAAATATTCAGTTATACAATGAAGAGGGAATACTTGCTGCTTTCTGGCTTACCAAATATTTGTCAATATGAACTGTATCAAGGATCAGGGAGTAGAAAAAATAACATAATTCTTCTTATGCTTAAAATTGTTTCTTCTTCCACATAAGCTAATTCTGTCAATGAAAGTATTCATCTCTTCACTTCTGAAATAAGGTGTTCTGAGTCTGTCTGACAGATTCTCACTCTCTCAATGGGATCAACACAAACTGCTGCTTTCATCCACTTCACAAAACCACAAAATACATTACCTGAATTTTTAAGTGTGTGCTTAATAATTTTTTTAATCTTGTAAGTGTTTGCAAAATGCATGTATTAACTTTGAAATCATTACAGTGTGGTCTGTCTGTTCTGTGTCTTCTCTAGTCTAGTCCGGTGTCATCGACTGTATTGCTAGGAATGAAGCTTCGCTTTTGCTTTTGGGAACTTTAGTGGAAGTCCTATAATTGCCTACGCCCCAAGTCAAGAGCCTTCACTGCATTCAGAGAAGAAGTGATCTTATAAGAACACCTCTAAGTCAGAGAATGAAGCTCTCAGGGTGACAATATGCCATTGGATTTGTGGAGTTACGTTGGTACAGGACAGCAAACTTGAATATCTTTGGGTTTTACATTTCTTTTAGAAATACATAATCTCACTATTGCTCAACATTTCAAAAGGTATATTGTCCAAAGCATGTTTAAGGAAGTGAATGGAAAGAAAAGAAAGTATAAATTTAATTTTGATATTTTGTATTTCTACCCCTGTAATATATAAATTTATTTGATAAGTGACTAATGAGTTACAAAAACAAGAGTTGTGTGCTGGCTGAGAGAGCCAATGTCTATATCAGAGTCTAGAGTTTATTTTATAAGGAAATTATAAATATATGGAAAACCTGGGGATCCTGAAAACTAGATCTAAGAATGGATGGAAGAGAAGGCTGCTCCAGCCTTAATAATGCCTCTTGGTGTCTAACACCTAACATTGACCTCTATTGCTGGACACAACAAGGAGGGGGGAAAAGTACATGTTGCTTCTTACCATTTTGATCTTGTTCTTTTAAAAGTGTCCTTTTCAATTCCATTTCATTAATTGTCTCTTTTCTGGTTATCAAAATTATATGATAGGCATTTAGGTAGAGTTGAGAGAAAGAACTGGGCACCTAACCATTGTATTTAACAAATGTCAAACATAAAGTGGCAGAGGAGGACTATTGTATGCATCTCTGTGAATGCATAAAAGCTTGGTCCAGAAAATAATCTTGATTACAACAATCCTTAGGCAAGTGAAAGGTTATTAATTTGGAAGTAATTAGAGCTTTATTGTCATTGCATTTGCCTTTTGAATGTTGATTGCTGAAAACAAGATAAAATGTTTTTAATGTTTATAGGTTTGCCTGAAAATTCATTCCAAAAAAACCCAAAAGCCTCATGATATTGAAGGAAGAAACCTATTTATTTCACGTGTTTGGGATGAATAATCACAAGCAAAGCAAAAGAGCTGTGTGAGAAGCAGGGTCTGCCATCAAAAATAAGACCCTGATTCTTCATCATAGCCCCAATGAAAACAGTTTTGAAATGGGTCAGCTGATACCTTAAACAGCAGTGTTCTGCCAATCTCCCAAAGTTTTTGCTTTACTCTCAGTAGCTAGGATCAAAGCTCTGTCACAGGGAGTGGTCTGTTAGGCACAAGTGCGCTGATGTTCCTTAATAAACATGAATTTCCCTTCAAGGGTTAGTTCTCCTCGTGCTTTCTGATGCAAGTGAGGGCTGGTGACCGGTGCCCAAAGGGATGGCTGGTGGGAACCTTCCCTTATACAGATATTCAAACCTACAAACCTCACCTCTTTCTCTGGACAGCAGCAGAACCTCCGTGGGGATGTGCAGGTCGGGGTAGGGAGGACCAGAAACCATCTGCCCCAGCTGACAGAATCACTGCCTGCCCCTAACAGAGGACAAAATAAAATTATTGAAATAAAATTTTAATAAATAGATGAATAAAATGAAAAACCCAACAAACACAATTAAAACTCCACTAAACATATATATTACCAAAAAAATTAAAACAAATAAATTAAAAAACACAACCCCTCTTTTCCATGCTGCAGATGTTTTCAAGTCTGATCTTTTTTTGTCATGTCGATTTCAGCAGCCCGCCTGTATCCACACCCCTTCTCAGTACGATCCCCCTCCTTGGTTTCATTCCACTTCGTTTTCTTCAAATTCTCTGCCTCTTCCCTTGCATTCTCACCATACCCTTTCAAAATTTTTACCTTTTTGCTCTATTTTTTGCTTTGGGCCCTGGCTGACCCAGAGGCTCACTGCCACATTTCCCAGTGATTTTCCCAAGTTTTGACTATCTCTTAAAAGAAGAACGTCTCCTTTATTTTCAGATTTAGTCCAATTTTTATTTTAATTTTTCCTTGCAAAGCACGGACGTGGACGGTGGCGAGGCTGAACTTGCTCTCTCTCGAGTCGCTGCCGCGTGCCTTACGGTTCCTATCACTGTTTTTCCTGCCTGTCCGGCTGTTGTGGCGTCCTTGGCGCGCCCGAGGCAGCGAGGACGGCGGTGTGGGATCCCGGAGGACGCGGCAGGATGCGGGACGCGCGCGTGCCGTGTGAGGCGCTCCCGCCTGGCGCCGCCAGGGGGCGGCAGCGCCGCAGCGCCCTCTCCGCCCGGCCCGTCCTGCCCGCTCCCTGCGCGCCGCTCCCGAGGGATCGCCGCTGGCACCGCCCCGGGCCCGGCACCGCCCCGGGCCCGGCACCGCCCCGGGCACCAACCAGCGGCCAGCGGTGACTCTCACCGAGGGCGGAGGGGTCTACCACTCGCTCCCTCTCTGCCCCTCTTACCGCCTGCCCGTCCGTTCCGGTGCGAGTGCACCACTCTACCTCCGCAGGTTGGTTTCTTCGACCTTTCTTTTAGTAACAATGCTAATGATGATTTTTAATAATCGTATTTATAAAGATAATAACACCAGGTAGAGTGTAATATACCATTTGGAGGTTGGTTGTTTGGGGGGAGGTTTTTGTATCTGCCCCTGCACCAGACGGCCAAGTGCAGGCATCGATCAGCTCAGGACAGCTTGAAAACCAGGCAGAAACAATTACGTCGCGATGAAAACACGATAGTAACCCAGCCGGAGGGGATGGGGGCGGAGAAATATGTTTTTTTGCTTAAAGCTGGAGTTATTACTTGGTGAAGTCCGCTGGCTGTGGCGGAGTAGATATGGGGTCTCGGTGACAGCTACGAAGCAGGTGGGATCTCCGTTATCCTGCACGAAAGTCTGCTCTGGATGGCGCTGCATCCTGGCAAATCAGAGTAAAGAAAGTTTTCCCTGCTCTGGGAGGTGCGTCCCTGCTGTTCTGCTCTCCTTCCCGTCCCAGCTTTGGACAACCTGTCCACGAGGTAAAGGTTGTTTTTTCTTGGAGTAGGAGAAAAGAAGCAACGTGCGGCTTGCGTCTGAGGGGCGGCTATCTGCGCAGGACGAGAGCGTTTCCTCACCTGTCAGGGGCTGTGCCTGGAAACTCTTCCTCAAAGCCACTTGGCGTCTGGTGACCAAGGTCCTCCCTTCTCGCTAGCACCTACCCTTAACAGGCGGACGGGGAGGTTTGTGTGCCGCAGGTGACGGGCGTGCCTGCAGGCACATCGGGACGCCTAACTCATGCGGTGGGGTGTGACACCGACGTGACGATTTCAAGTTTGCTCCCTCACACAGCTGATTCCCACCTCCTGGTGGATCCCGCGTCCCAGGTCCACAATCACTGTGGGTTGAACTACTCCTTAAGATAATTCCCAACCCCCTGGTCTTTAGCAAGTTGTTCATATAGGGGTTAAACAAAAATGGG
>WAAE01001019.1:37356-60444 GCA_013400495.1 Nicator chloris
TTTTTTTTTTTTTTTTTTTTTGTAATTTTCTTGGAGCAGAATCCGTAGGCAGCGGCCAGGACAGCGCTGGGAGGAGACGTGAGACGGCAGGATGCGCTCTGGGCGCGGGTCCTGCCCGCGGGCGGGCATCGGGAGGTGGCGCTGCTCCCCCGCAGCCGGGGCGGATGAGGGGTGCGGGATGAGGGGTGCGGGGCTCGGCGCAGCCGGGCCGGGCAGCCGCGGGCACTGCGCGGCACGGACCCCACCGAACTGGATGTCCTCTCACCTCCTTCCCTTCTTCTCCCCTCTCAGAAGTGGAGTCCGGCCTGCCCGGGCATTGCAAACGGGGAGGGGGAAGTAAACATGAACTTCGCACCTGCGGGCTGAATTTAAAATCAAATCAAAACTTAACAAGGCCATGAAATAGGGGGGGAAAAAGAATCCCACCAAAAATTTAAAAAAAAAAATTCATTTCACTCCGCTGCTAGGGAAACAGAGATAACTGTGCATTTCAAACCTTGTATTTTCGATGAGTTATTTTACACCTTTTATAAACTGGATAGTAAAATTAAAGAACAGAAACGACATCGAGGAAATTTGGCTCGCTCCTCTTCAGCCCGTACTGCAAGACAAAACCATGTCTTGCACGGAATCGGCTGCTCTGGCCAGTCATCCCGGGCTGGAGCTGAAATTGGCTATCTGCATACTCGCCAAAACACACCTAACAAAGACTTTGTTGTACTTCAGCCTCTGGAAACCTCAACATGTAGTGATCATATGAATTCTGGATGAAAGAAAAGCAACTTCCACCCCTCTTCTGCTGCTCCGCTTGATTTCTGCCTTCGTACTTCTAACAAGGAGAGATGTTCTCAACCGCCAAAAATAGCCATTGGCTTTTTATTATTATTTCCAGAGGAGGTACTCAGTAAGGGTGTACACGGACTGGAAGATTGTGTGTAAAAAATTAGAATTTTTTGTGTGTGTGTGTGTGCAGAGATAAAACTTCTTTTTTTCTCTCACGGGGAAAAAACAAAGAAAAACAAACAAAACCAAAACAAACAAACAAACAAAAACACACAAAAACAAAACCAAAAAAGGATTGCCATGCCAAACTTCAATTATTTCACCAAATATTATCTGTTCAACATTCTGCTTTTTTTTTCTTTCAATATTTCAGTCTTGCAGGGGAAACAAAAAAGTAAGAACAAAACGAAAAGGGAAGAGAAAAGGAAAGAGAAAAGAAAAAGAAAAAAGAAAATGGGGAAAAAGATCTTCTGCTATATGCACAGTACCTGCATCTCCTTTTTTCTGAAAAATAATGTTTATGTGTAGAACAATATGCAGTTCGGATTATTTACACATAGTACAAGAAGACAGGGATGAACAGAAGTGGGAGAAAATTCAAGTATAAAATGCTGAATACCCGGGTTTAGAGAAGGATAGGTATTACAAGCATTGGTGGGGAGAGAAAAAAAAAAGGATGATGGGGGAAAATGAATGAGGATATAGAGAAATGGATTTATTTCAGGCATTTATTATTTACAATCTAACACCCTGTCTCATCTCCGTAGCCGCAGCGGCCACCCCAAATCTGAGCATTTAGCATTAATCTCAGCATTAGCGCTGTTATATATTAATTTGTTTATCTATCCTTGGACGAGAATCCAAGAAATCGCCAACTTCTGTGGCATTTTGATCACCTGGGATGACGGTGCAGATGCGCAGCGGAACATAGGCACCCCTGGTTTTGGTGGTAAATCCGGTATTAGGCCGATATTAGGTTATGGGTATGCGGGGTGGCTGAGGAGGGGCGGGGGGCTATATTTATTGTTCCTGTTCCACCCGTCATGTTGAAGTGTCTGGGATCTGGGGGGACGCGTTGCTCTCCCCATGCTGCCCACGGCCCGGCAGAGGCGCAGGCAGGGCGGGGGAGGGGTGCGCTGCCACCCCTCCAGCCCCAGGGCTCGTACAGAAGAGATTGTTGTGATTCGCGGGGCCGCCGTGCAGCAACGCGCGGCGAGGAGGGGACAGGAGGGGGAGGGATGCTGCGAGTAGAACCCCCGGCATCCCACCGGGGGGTGCTCCGGGGACGGAGGCGGCAGCTACCCCCGTCCCGCCGGGGCTGCAGCGAGGCGCGGGGTAAGCCACCGTGGGGTGTGGGCAGCGATGAGGGTTGCGCTGCGGGGACGGAAGGACGGACAGACCCACGCTAACTTTTGCCTGCCTCCTCGCAGACGGGGCCACGCAAGGGAACGACAGCTGCGCGTGCGCTCGTCAAAAGGAGGTGGGCGGGGGACGGGGTGCGTCCGCGGGCCGGGAGCCCCCGGCACCCGCACTTGGTAAAAATGTGTAGAAAAAGTGCTTTCTTGATGAATTGCTGCTAGACGTGGTAAGGTAAGAGCTAATCTGATGGATGACCTTGTCGATTTCCGTTTTGGGAGAGTATTATTTTTTTGCACATTTTACGTGTAGGCACATGACTATGTTTTGCTGGGTGACATAATAGCATAGGGCTTGAAAAAGTGGAGCGAGAAGTAGCGCTGGAAATCATGTAAGAAACGACAAACAGTTAAAATACACTTGTTGCGAAACGGGCACAGAGTAAGAGACACTCCACTCTTTATTAAAAAAAAAAACAAACATGCATAACAGTCTTTGGGGAGGGCTAACTTTAGCCCGATACATCCATTCAGGTAAGTCCTTCATAGTGTAATTATGTACGCATGCACCTGAGTTTAGAAAAAGAAAAAAATATTATGCACAGGCCTTTTTTCTTTAGTGGAATTACGTTGCTCGTTTAAAAACAACATTCCTGGACTGTAAAAACAGATCAGTCTTCTGGTTTTACTGTTTAAACTACTCTTCTTTCTCATCATCACCCGTTAAGGTAAAACGTTAATGTGCTAACAGTGTTTGTCATATAATTCAAGGCCTATGGATTTTCGGATAAAGCAGATGTAAGGCTACAAGCAGCACCTAAAAAAAAAAAATCTAAACGCTTTTGCTATGAAGAATTAGGTACTGGATTCAAATACACACATGTTAAAACGTGTGTCACACATTTAATAACGCAGCACGTAAGACAGAAATTACAAAATGTCTTCCTCGAAGAAAGCTCTCCGTACCTGGCTCTGCACATTTTAAGTAATGATTTTGAAACAAACGATTCCTGAAGTAAAGGCAGATACAGATGCACCTAGAGGCCGTAAAACAGCAATTAAATCTTTCAAATCCATATAAACAGTCGCAATTATGCCTCTTATCTATATTGCCTTATACCTTAAAATTACGCGGAAGGGGAAGGGTGTGTTTGTGATTTCTAAAATTTGGTTTTCTTAATATGAAGTTAATTAGACAGTCAAACTTCCAGTCTCCAGTTAGTGATGTGATAACTGAGCAGGGAATTAAGACCCTCCTGTCTTTTTAATGTCCAATAAACATCTTGTGAACCTTGATTTGTAAAACTAGCACTGTACATAATCTTTAATCTTATACAGAATAGAAGCATGAAGGAAATTGGATATAAAGATACATACACTGCTGAGTCTCGCCAAAACACGGGACAATAGGAGTGGGGGCGGAAGGGCAAGTATATTTAAAAAGATAGGAAGGAGGGAACAAAGCAAAAGTGATAGACTGCAACTTTCAGGAAATTAAAAACAAAGCAAATATACCTTACATATGCATCAGTATTAAAAGTAACACACGCTGGAGCCAACAGGAGCAGGAGGAGGAGAAGGAGAGAATGAATGGCTCAATGGTGGATCCCGGCTCATACACCGCGGCCGCCCGCGCCAAGACGGGCTCTTCTGTGCGCCGCAGCCCGGCTCCGATCGCTCATTTCGGGGATGTTTGTTTTGTTGATGATGATGATGATATTTGGAAGAAAAGGGGAGGCCCCGCTAATTCCCGCTAATTAGGATTTTCCACAAATAGGAACGATCGCTCCCAGAATCCGTGGTCTGTTCTCCCAACAGGCGGATTTTCATATTCTTTTCCTCTTCTTTTTATGCCCTACTTTCCTTAATGTATGTAAGTGTAGACGGACATGCAGAATGCCTTCAGCTGACGTCAATAGACACGACCTCTCCGCTAAGCCTTGAACGTGAAGCGAGGATGGGGGGACTCGGGGCGAGGGCGCAGCCGCGGAGATGCTCCCGCCTGTTCCGCGGGCGCGCAGGCTCCCGCCCGCACTCTGCCCTATGAAATAAGCTCTGGCAGCAGGAGCAGCTCTGCCCAGCGCAGCTCTTGGCCCCAAAAGAACGCCGACCTCAGCTCAGTACCGCGGAGTCTGTCCAGCCTTTTCTGTTTTTCTTTCCATTTTTTGTTTATACGCATGTAGTAGTATTGGGTTTTGGACATTATTTGCTGCTTCTTTTCGTCAGGAAACGAGCGGAAAATAGAAACTTCCAACCAATTTTAAAAGAGAATAAGAAAATTCTCCCCTTCCTACCCAAAACGTTGCATGACAGAGGAGGAGCCTTGAGCCGGTGAGGGCGCAGCATTCATCCGGGCGCTGCTCTGCAGGGCATCGCCGGTACGGGGCTCGGAGAGAGGAAGAGAGGGGAAGTTAAGCGGGCGGCTGGAGGAGTGGGGTGGCCCTCGTGTCGGGTCGCAACGCCGCCGGTCTGATCTGCAAGTCCAAGCCGCTCTCACGGCTTTGCAGTGATGCCCTTTCCCTCCACCGGGAGGAGACGCGGTGTAAGCGGGGATTCGGTGAGCTACAGATACCGTGCTGGCGGGGAGTAGGTTAGAACGTTAAGTCCTCCTCTTTCCCTTCCCCCACTCCTTTTGGAGAGTCTGCGGTGTGTCGTGATGTGTGGGAGAATTTTCACTTCCCGGGGAACTTCAGACGGCGAGGCGGCAGGGTGAGATGCAGCCGGTGGCTTAAGAAACGAGGGGTGTTCCTGTTAGGACCAGAGTTTCTGTCCTTTTCTGCTGACATTATTTACGCTTTTGTCAGCTTTTCATGAGCTGTTCCAGAGCATCTCTGTGGACCTTGGCACAGCTATTCCTAGGGCTGCACACCTCATACTCACGCACTGCTTCTCCCTTCAAGCATCTCAATTAAATTTAAATGCCCTCTTCAGGAAGCGGAAACGTGAGGGTGTTTCTGAGCGGGGGAGCAGTGTCGACTCCTATAAATTTTGTTTCGTGCAGCCGGGCACCCGTGCTGAATTCCTTCGGTTCACTCGGGTCTGGCGTTTAGATCCTCACAGAGCTCTCTTTGTCCACCGGATCTCCGAGGACTGTGCAGGCAGGGAATGCCCCTCTGTACGGGGCTGCGGCGGGGCTCTCCCCGCGGAAACATTCCAAAGAAGTCTGCGGCTGGGAACGGCAGGGCGCCTTCCCTCTCCCTGGAGCCAAGCTCCGGGGGAACTCACACCTGTTATCATATCCTTTAAAATGTATATGGATGGATACATACATATGCATACACATGCATGTATCTGTGTAGGGGCATCTGTAGGGTATATATACGTGTAGGTATATATTTAGTAATTTTTGAGCGTCGCCCCTCCCCCCGCCCGCCCCCAGCGCTCGCAGCCCCCTCCCCTCCGTGACAACTGCCCATGCGGGGCTCTGTGTATAGCCGACACAGAGTGAGGGGCCAGGACCACATCGGCCCCCCTCAGTCACACCCCACACGCCCCCCAGGCCCCCAGAGAGGGGCTAGAGCAGGGACAAGCCGTCCTGCTGCCCCCTCGCCCTGCCCGTCTCCCTCTATCCCGCCTTCATCTCTCCCTCCACCCTCCCTCGCTGCACACCTCCCGTTCCGGCGTTAGCCCAAACTTCTTCCCGCCGGCCCCAGCGCTCTAAAGCCTCGCAGGGGCTTTTACTGGTGTTTTCACGCTGTTTTCAAACTCGGATAAATGGATGAGAGGGGACAGAAGGAACTGCCAGCGCTTTAGGACATCCTCCTCCCAGTGACGAGAGGTCACGCTACAAGTTCGCCTGACAGCAGGAATGGGAAGAGTGTTTTTTGTTGACACCATGATTTTTCCTGATTTTTTTTTCTTTCACCTGCTGTTGACCGGCTGCTTGGTTTGGACAAAAGTTACATACAATATCGGTGCCTCCCAGAAACAAGACTCAGATGAAGCTGTTCTTCAGAAGTTAACTGGAGGAAAACACCTTAGGAAACTCGACATTTTACTTATTTTTTTTTTCTTTTTTAGTTTCCAAAGAAATAGGAGCTTACCTTCTTCTCTAGAAAAAAAAAAAAAAAAAAGTAGCCACTGCTCTTCTCTACACTAGACATTTCGAATTTGTTCTGTCTGTCAGAATGGAACTGTGAGAGGTTTTGGTGCAAATTCATTATCTCTGGCAACGCATAACATATAGTAGGAACTGAAAAAGACCGTGGCAATGGATGAACAATAGGGCTTCAGTTCATCAGCAACAAAAGCGTTGGGAAAACTAGTTGAATTTCAGAGCATGTCCTCCTCAGCAGAGAGGGCTGGACTAGACCTTGGCCAATCCCCCAAAAAACTTGCAGAACCTCACATACAACAGCTCACTTTCTACCCTGGGGCGTAGGAAACAGTGTGGAAAAAGGAAAAAAAAATTCAAATCCAAGGCGAACTTTCTCCATTTCTCTCCCTTTTTCGTGGACGGAAGATTTTAAACTATTTAAGAGTTGTTGGAGCAAGAACAACACCGTGGAGCTAAGAGGCACTTTTAAATAGGAATGGCAAGGGGAAACACGTGTATTTCTCAAGACCTGAAAGAACTCCGAGGGGGCTTGGCCGTGGGAATATGTGTTTGTCACTGGAGGCTTAACTCATCCCCTACAGATGGGGTAAAATCTTTCTCTGATAAAGGCGAAGATATGTAAGTACTCCTGTGTTTGTGTATATGTGTGTGTGTCCTGAATTCCCTGCAAAATTTGTGGTGCTGAACTCCGGAGAGATGGAGATTTCCCGGGTCCCTGTGAGCCCGCGATCAGGCCGACTCTACCTGAGTGGCCGGAGCGGGTCGCTCGGCATAGATCTGGCTGCTTTCTCTCTCTCCCGGAGAGGGACATTTGATTAACAAGGCAGGGTTTATGACTGGACACAGCGGCTTACGCCGGTGAGCCGATTTTTTCTGTCTGATGCTAAACCTGTTGGTCGTGGGGCTGTATTTAGTTGCGGGAAATGTTAATTATATAGAGGACTGCCAGCGGATGCTGACCTGTGGCTTCTCAGGGAGTTTTTTGCAGTGCCTGGTTGCCCTCGGAAGGTGTGCAGGCACAAGAACAAACACAGCGTTGAAGAATAGCAGTTAACAATCCACAAAAACAAACAAACAAACAATCAAACAAAAAAGCCACAAAGTGGGGGGCGGGGAGGAAATGCAGGGGAAATAAAATGAGAGAGAGGAAAGAAGATAATCCAGAGGTGTATCTTGCAGCTGGTCAGAGTGCAAAGGATTGCTCGCAGCAGTTAGTCAATCCGCTGCCTCCCACGTAGTGGGTCAGTTGCTTGAACCAAGCAACCACCACTTCTCGGGTTCTCCGAAATGTATCCCTGCCAAAATGTCTCTGCCCAGCACAGGAACGCAGCTGGCAAGGGAGTGTCAGGGACAGGACAGCTCCAGTGGAGTCGGGTGAGGGCCAGTGAAGTGCGGCCCGGCCTCTCACCCTGGCCCGAGGGCGCACCTCTGCATTCCTCTATCCTTTCCACCAAAACAATGGTATCCTTCAACAACCGCGGTCCACTCGTATCCGTTGAACGGGTGAAACAGCCTCATCGCAACATCTAAGAACACTGTTGCTGTCTGGAAAATAATAGTAATAACAATAATAACAATAATAACAATAATAACAATTATTATTATTATTATTATTATTTTTAATTTTATTTTTTTATTTAATTTTTTTTTTTTTAGCTGAGGCTGTTGTGATCGATATATATTCGAATGCAACAAAAATCAGCAGTTTACCTTGTATTTATTTACCCCCGCGGTTCTTGATAAGCTCACAGAGCTGTAAATAGAGGCTATGCCTTCCTGGTAATTCCGGTTTCAGGACACCATCAGTCAGGAACATCTGGAAAATCTGGCGGGGAAAGGCTGGCATAATATGTTTTGCATGTTTTGAACTGAAGGCTAGGTGGAGCCTCCAACCTTTATTAGGTAACTGGCAGCTTATAGTATACAAATCCCAGATCTGCCTCTACAGTTTTTGTCACTTCTCTTCAGCAGCCCCAATTAATATTTTAGTTTTTTATTTTTAAGATCAATTCTCCAGAAGTAATGATGCAGTTAAAATATATATATTCTAATATTATATACTATTTCCTGTAAATATTTATTACTGATTTAACCCTACAGATACAGGAGTATATCACTCATATCTGATTTGTGTAATCTTAAATCATCCACAGGAAATGTGGCTATTTTTTCCATCTTTAATGTAGGGTCAAGCGTTTTAGTGATTTACCTAATAATTCCAAAAGTTAATGTACTCAGCGCCTTCTAATCACATAGATTTATCCATTAGAATATATTTCTTGAACATGATGTTTAAATTATGATCTTTTGCTATTTGCGGGGCTATTTTTCAGGTTTAAACAATGCAGACAGACCACAGGTAGAGACAATTGAGATAAGAAACGGTAAATATTCTTTGTTTGTTTGTTTAATAAAAGTCAGACGGTATTCAGCCAGAAGACATGTCCTTTAACAGTACATGGTTTCCACATGTAATCACTGACTGTTTGCGGGTTTGATTTTTTTTTTCTGTGACTTTGAATTCTCTATACTCTGTCGTTTCTTATGTCAGAATTTGAATTTGTAGTTGATATCCCTTCGCGTAGTCTATGTTTGGTGTAAGAGAAGTATAACCTTCAGTTGCCTGTAAAATGAAATTTTGGTCGCAAAAGAAAAGATGAGGCACCTTCATTGGGAGGTGAGACAGTAGAGTGACTTATCTGGATGGGAGAAAAGAGATGCTGCTCTGCAGTGAAAAATGGCTTGGACTGTATGGCATGCTGCAATGTTTATCTCTACATGAAATTTGTTATAATTTAGTGCAAAAAAGGGAATATATGTAATACTACACCCCTCTTATGTGCATCACGGCTGCTTGAGTGGGGTTCCTGTGTGTCCTCCCAAAGAAGGTGGAGTTGCTGGAGATAAGATGGGGGTCTGATCGCAATAATTAGAGAATCATAAGCATTCCTCTTTAAAGTCAATAGAGACGGTTTGCTCTTAAGAAACCCATACAGGATATTTCTTTATGTCACAGCCTTCTGGAGACCTATAAAAAGATTAGAAAACAAGCATAGCAATCTACAGGCCACTAGCAAGAAATTACTAGAGAGTTAGGAGGAACAAGTTAGTGTTTGTATTCCATAACTTCCAATAGGCAGGTGTTTCTACAGTGACTTTGGAATAAGTAAGCCTTATACAATTACATAAACTGAGAGAACAGGCAGTGTTAACAGCTGCTTTTGATGATCCAGATGATGTTTTGGGCAGGATTTTCATAACTGTGCATTGCTTAAACTTCAACACTGCAGTTTTGGAAAAGTGCTTTACAACTGCTGCATATATTTTTGTATTCAGAATAAGCAAATACTTAACCAATTGATGATGATGTTGTGGCCCTTGATGTCTGAGAACTAGTGAATGTAATTGGTAATAAGGCTAATGAACAGCTAGGTCATAACCATCACATTGCCTCTTTTGATGTGCTTAGGCTCCAATGATTAATCAACAATACCCATCAGGTGTATTGCAGTTACTTCCCAAGATAGTGCGTAAGTGAGGTAGCTGTGAGAAGAGAGCTTGGTGTTTCAAAGATATGCTTTGTGTCTTTGAAAAAAATGCCAGTTTGCAATAATGTACCTTGCATATAATAATTAATTATTAAATAATTAATTTAAATCTGGTGGGGTGACAGCTGGTGACATGCATGCATTTAACACATTCATGTGCGTGTGTGTAATATGGATTGTATATACACGTATGTACATATGCACTTGTATATAAGTATAGACGCACACATACACACACACAAGGATCACTTGTAATTTCATGCCTCTTACAGAAAGAATTTAAATACATTTAAACTCACAAGGCTGTGAAGCACATGTACAGCACATGCTTGATCACCAACAATACTGCCCCTAGCTATTGCCATAAGAAAATATCTTTCACTTATCTGCCAACTCAGAAAAACTCACATAAACTCATTAGAATTTTATATAATTGTCACAGTGACCATGTGGTTCTGGTTGTATCAGAGGTCTGATTCAGTTGCCCCTGTTGTGTCTGAACAGCTTGAGAGGTAATGAAGAAGCTCAGTAAGACATAATGCAGCATTATAAAAATTCTAACCATTTTGTGCCAGGTTCTAAATTTTCCACAAAGAACACTGGCACAATTAGGTCTTATATATGCCAGGTAAAAAGCACTGGTGGCAAAAAAATAGTCCATACCAGGATATATTATACCTGTTTAAAAGAGAAGTGTTTAGCTTCAAAGTCTTAGAATCTGACAACACAAGTAAATTAGTAATATTCTTGCTGGATTCAGATTTAACAGTTAGCAGATTGGCAACGTCTGTGTGCTACTTCTTGGTGGCAGTATTAATTTTGGGCCGTGTCTGACAAATGGGATTGTTTCCCCATTTTCATGCTTCTGTAATTGCAGTAAGAATGGACTTGTTGTTGCAGTTGTTGTTTTACAGTGTAACCACATACACCTGCACATATATTTAAGCACAAACACATAGACACCTGCACCTAGACTGACACATGTACGTTTGGCTCCCCTGTGTATACACAAGGGAACATAAGCTTTATCATACAAGCAAGCTCGGTAGATGACACAGAGCATCAACAACTTCAGTTTAACCCCTCGAATTCAAAAAAATCCTTCTAAATAATAGCAATGTATGTAAGTGCAGGTTTATTTACAAACAGATGTACTTAAATGCAGTGTGGCCTAGGGACTGTGATTGTACGTGGACACGTGTTTTATTTTGCAGCTTAGAAGAGTAGAAGCATGAATTTTAACCTGGTATTCCTTTAGGAGTTCTGAGCAGTCCATAGTCTGTCTGTGATGAATTCTTAGTGTGTATCTTATACTGAACACAGCACACAAGAGCTGTCGAAGTGCATTTATTAATTTCAACAGTAAACATGGTAGATCACAGTGAGAAGGTTTGTTTTATCACATATACCCGAGAGACTTTAAATGTTTGCACTAAAGACTTAAGAAAATTCTATAAAAATAATATTGTTAAATAATTCAAAGCATAATGTTCTTCTAGCAGGGGGCGGGGTGGAGGAGGAGCTGAGAGACTTAAATTCTGAAACTCCACATAACGCATCAAGACTTTCCTCCGTCGGTTCCATGAGTAACACCAGCACGCAGCTGTTCACTCTTAGTATGAGGTTAATAAAATAAACGATAAATCAGAGTTTTTATTAAGGCGTTTCATCAGATGGTGCATGGTCTAGCAAATATTGCTGCAATGTTCACCTGTGTTGCATTCTAACACAGACACAGAGACACACACAGGCTGGGAGGGAGTGGGGGTGGGAAGAAGGGCGGAGAGAGGCTATAGAGGCTACAGAATATGCTGAGCCTGCTGCTCGCAGCTTCCCGCACAGACAGGCAGAGGAAAACGCCTCGCGCGGCCGCCCGGCTGTAAATACCTCTGAATCACGATAGGCGCAAAGCACGACAGAGACGCGGAGTAAAAATAAATAAAAATCCACACCTCCCCTTCCTCCAAGGCAACTAACCAAAAAAAAAAACCAAACCAAACCAAACCATACCAAAACACACCCTCACAGACATGCAATGACAGGGCAAATTGTCAATGTAATTACACATCGACTCATTGCGTAACACAGCCTCCCTCCCGGCTTCCAAGCGCAAGGCCCCGCTGCCCGCCGCGGCATCCCTCCGCATCAGCGGGGGCTGCCCTAAGAGAAGCGCAGCAGCGCTCCCTGGGGTCGGACAGGCTGCTTCCAGTCCCCGGGAGAGCGTCCTCCCTCCCGGCCTCTGGATGTTAGAGAGGTCTGTGCTGCAGAGGAGGAGGAGGAGGAAGGCAACGGCGGCGGGCGGATCCCCCGCACCGAGGCGGCGGAGGCGGCGATGCTGGAGGCGAGACCAGACTCGGTCCCGGCGCCGTCCGCTGGTGGCTCATGCATATCAACAGCCGTGTGTACTCGAGGTTTCTCATGACATCATCATTACCTTGGTCTCCCGCGGTCCAGGACCTCTGACCTTGCCGGGCTGGCCCGCATTTTGGCAGTGAAAGCCCTCCAATGATGGCCCTTTTCTCCTTCTTTCAGACCGGGGGCAGCAGCAGCAGGCAAGACCGCCGTCTTGTCCCCAGCTCTAGGAGCTCCGAGACAGAGAGAATCTCCCCTCTCTAAAATACACACGCAGGCAAGATCTTTGCAATCAAGCTACCACCATTTGGCAAAGAGCTCTATGCCGTGCATAATCTAAGGGGATCAGGAGCCGCATCCTCGAACCATCTTGTTACTTCCTACTGAAATGGATTTTCCCCACCTTCTTCTTCCTCCTTACACTGCGCTGGAAATTGCCGAAGGCTTTTCATCTTTATAGAGGCTAAGGAGTCTTTCGTGAAAACGAAACGATTTACAATGCAAATAGGGGCCTGTAAAAGGATGGATGCTCCTCTCTCTTAACGCAGCTTGACGCAATTTAATAGCTGATTTTTTTTCTGGTATTAACGGACGAATTGTTGGCTATCCCTGCCGGAAATTACTGGCTGAAACAAAAAGTTCGGAATAAACTTTGAAGGCAAGGGATCGCTTTTGGAAGTTATTAGCTGCACACATATGCAGACATACTTGCATAAAAGGATGACATTTTAAAGCAGCACTAGTACTCTTGGAGGAAACAGCATGTTTGCCAGAAAGAATCTGTATTGTAGCAAGGACACACACACACACACACACACACACACAAAAAAAAAAAAAAAAAAAAAAAAAAAAAAAAAAAAAAAAAAAAAACAACACAAAAAAAAAAACAAAAAAAAAAAAAAAAAAAAAAAAAAAAAAAAAAAAAAAAAAAAAAAAAAGGAAAAGCTTTGAGGGAAGCGAGTTGTTATCTTTGGTTATCTAGCTGTATGAGTGTTTTGGTCTTCATAAAGCTAGATAACCGAAAGTAAAAACTCCTTCAAGATCATCGTACAGCGTGTGAAAATGAAAGACTGCTGCGAGAGACAGTAAAAATCGAGAAGGGCCAGGAATGCTTATTGAACCTAACATTTTTACTACCGAAAGTGAGACTGGAGGAAATTCAATGGCATACTTATTCCAAAACATGAAGCTGTCGCATGGCACAGAATGGATATTCACCCGCTGCAGAAAGAACATGATACTGATGGTAAATGTATGTGCAACTATTGCTGTTGAATAAATAAATAAAGGGAAACACAAAACAGTCAACGGTAAACTGGACTAAGAAGATGCATTTTTTTTTCTATTAGAAACCTAATGCTGAGTTTCATTTTGCAAAGTGATTAATTGAAATGGCCTTAAAAATAAAGGTGGTAGTTGGTGATGACGAAGATGGTCGTGCTGATGGTACAGATTTGACTATTGAACTGAGGAAAAAACCCCAAATACAACAACAACAAAAAGCAGCTAACCAACCCAAAACCTGTCTGTGTGAATCTGAGACAAAGCATCGAGGTTAATTTCAAATTATTTGAAAAGACGCTTTCAGAAAAAGTTTACACCGAAGTGTAGACAAGCTTAATCGTTTATATCTACTTAGAACTCGGCGGAGCTGCACAAAGATGGAGAAAGAAAAAGTAATGACCGATTTTTATTCCTCTATTCAAAACGCGAGCATAGATGCTTCTCTGTTTCGAGAGGGTTTCCTTGAGGAAGCTACTGAAGCAGAAAGACATGATGGAGACGAGATCGCCTCCCCCCGTTAAAGAGTGAAAAAATGTTCTAGGCCTTGCTCTGCACCTAGCATTGGAAATGAAAGTGACATTTACTCCAAAACCCACGTGTGCGCCTCCTCCCTTTATGTTTAAGGATGATCAGGTCTGTCCTGGAAACAGCGCTGGCATCCCATACAGAAATAATTAGGACGTATATAGACCTGACAAAAACACGGGGAGGAAGGGGGGCGGGGGGGAGGGGAGGAGGAGGAGAAGCGGAGTGTCTGTCTTGCCTAATTGATTCCGTTAAACGACGTGCAGGAGATGTGAACGGCTGGGCGCTCCCATTCCCACGCTCGGGGCAAATGGCAGAGCCGTGCCTCGGCGCTCGGTGACAGACAGCCCGGCGGGGGCCGGGGCCGGGGCTGGGGGAGCCCATCGCCGGCACCCGCGAGAGTATTTCCCACCCGCTGCCATCCCAGAAATGCTGGATGAAGGGACGGGGCTGCAGAACACGCCCGCCTTCGCCGCGCCGCACCCGCCGTGCCCTCCGCGGGAGAAGGGTGGAATTTGCGCTCGGGCGGAACTTACACCCTTCTCCTGCGGAGGTGGCCGAGGGACGCGGGTTTTGGTCCCGATGGAGGAAGGGAAGGTCAGGGCAGGCGTGTCGGGATACAAACAGTCCTGTGTTTGTAAAAAATATTATCTTTATAATGACGGCGCCTTAGTTGCCTCTCGCAGTGAAATCGAGGGAAATTCATTGCTCAGGGTAACATATTTCCTGTTGGACTTGACCAAGACGTCTGTCCAGAGGCACGCTGGAATGTGATACTGAGTTAGTAACCGAACGTTCTCCACGGCAGTTTAAAACAAGATCAGCGATAAGGGAATGGGGCTCAGCGGTCTCCATCCGTCTGGGGCAAAACATTTACGCTCATTTGCGGTTTTTATAATTATTTAATTTTATTTTCTATTTTCACTTTGTTGTTGGACTGCTTATAGAAAGCATTGGTTTGGGGCTTATAGTGGGAATATTCACCTTCATGCCACACACTGCACTGTGAGAAGGATGGAACAAGGACCCAGCCAGTCTGTTCTGGAAGCAGTTGGCGTACTGTGTAGCTAAACAAAAGAATTTTGCCTCAGAAGTTACCCCATCCTCTCTGTAGCTGTTAAAATAGCCTCAGTTTCGGCCGGAGGGTCCCGCCCGGTGGTTGCCGGCAGTGCCGGCCGGGAGCCCGGCCAGGCTCTTTGGAGGTTAAACCTCCGCTTTGGCTGCGTTAAGTGTGCTCAAAGTTGTCCTGCTGCAGCGCCCGGCGAGGGGAGCTGTTTATTTACATCGGAACCGTGTTTGAGCTGCCAGGCTTTCACCGCAGAGTGCCCGCCTCTCATTTAGCTGCTTGTCTGGAGGTACTATTTACCTACAGCCGTTGTCCACCACAATTAACATTTACATGACAAAGTGCGCGGTTTTCTTTCTCAACGAACATCAATTAAGGCGATAGGCTGTTTTCTGGGGAAACTCCTTGTTTACTTAGACATGAATGGAGTCAATTTACTTAAGCTGTTGTTGGTGTCTTGGTCTTCGGTGTAAATTTGTGAAGGAAAACAACAGAGAAAAATAGCAGCATTATAATCGCGAGCTTGCCATTGTCATCTTAAATTGTTTTGTACCTTAATAATGTCACGTGGTTACCAATCAATAAAATATGATTGGCTATTATTGCTATTATTACTATTACTACTCCTACTGCTTCACTTCTTTAGGAGCAGAGACCCGTTTCTCTGCATCTTTTCTTGTACACAATAAACTTGTGCCTTGAGGAAAGAGACCACGTGGAAATGTGGCAGTAGGCACTCAAATTTATGCTTTAACAGACTCATGCAGTAAGTAACTAGGAAAAGTAATCCTTCCCTAGGATTATCTACCTGTTAAGTGTTGTTTCCTCAAAGCTTGTGTGGAAAATAGTGTCACTCTATTAAACAAAGAAAAAGCTTTATGCAACGGGAAGTGAAACTAAACCCAAACCCTAAAAGTTGAACTATCAATGACCAGTTCTCTCCAAGACAGTTTTAGCACTGGAGGAGACCGGATCAAGTTTATTCAGCATACCAGTGCATTGTAAAACAGTTGGAAGGTAGTTGCAGGTTGTGTGAGTATGCATGTTAACTAGCAGGGACTGGGGCTTGTTCTTTGTGAAAAGAGAACAGCAGATTGCTGTGCAAGGCCAATGTTAAAAAGGCAGCTGAATTTAACACCATCTGGAAGAAAAGATCCCTTCACGACTTTCTCACACCGTCAGACAAAACTAGTGTCTCTTGTTCTGAGCCCTTGTCTACGCAACCATACAATACTGAGTCATTATACTTTTGCTGAGAGAAAATTTGAGAACACAATATGGGTAACTGGTGAATGACCAAGTTTCATTATGCCCGCTTAAGTCGATTGAAATCTACGTCTAGAGATATGAATGGCAGCATTGTTTTCCTCAACGGGGCTGTACTAAATGTCAGCACAGTGTAAAGAAAAACTTGAAGTCTGCAAATAACTAACCAGATCTCAATTATAATATTTTCCCACACTAGAACTAATATCATTGCTAGTGCCTACAATGCATGAAATACAAAAAAAAAAAAAAAAAAAAAAAAAAAAAAAAAGGCAGAGGGAAGAAAAAGAGTTCATTTACAAGTTATTTCAGCCAAACACTTTAATTTTCTTAAAATATGTTCAGCACATAGAGTTGGATAAACATTTCCTAAAAATTTCAAGCAACCAAAGTGCTTTTTACGAAATTTAAAAGAATAAATTTTGCAAATGAACTTGTATTCAGCAGCTGTTTTAACCCTCCAGCTTGGGACTGATAAAATATTATTAGATACACAGTACACAGATCACTTTTTATGAGTATAACAGATGATTTCTTCTTTAATATTTAGCAGAAATGACACAAGCAAAGCAATGGAAAATATATTTCTTCAGGTGCTGGGTGAAATCCACCAGGGCATCTCAGTGTTGACACAGGTACAAGAAGGACAGTTTTCAGTTCTCTCAGTTTTTAACTACTGCTATTTTACCCTCACTTGTGATTCAAGTCAATCTGCTTAGGATTCATGGACAGTGCAGAGTATGAAACAGTTCAAAGGCATGGTGAAGAGTTAGTTGTGTGTGCTTTGTTAGAATGTCTGTGTTTTAAACCTAACTGACCACAATTCTGCCTGCACTTCATAAAACACAGTACAGTTCCTGGCATAAAAACTTGAAATGATGAGCAACTCTCCTTGTGCTGAGTAACACATCCCTTCAGCAGCTCTACTTGCTGCATTTCTCAGCAGTTCTATCGCTGCAGCCCTGGACAATGGGAATGCTGGTGCATGGGGCAAGCAGAGGACTGGTGGGGTAACTGGGCAGGCGTTGGTGCTAGATAAATTCTTTTTTGACTTTTTAATGCAACCACTCGTGAATGAGGGGCAGCTGGGGCCATCTGGATCTGGAGCAGAAGCAGGGCAACACAGGCAGGTGATGGGGAGGTTTAAAAAAGAGCCTTCACCAGTCCCCTGCCTGCTGTACAAAACCTGGCAGCTGTTGGAGGAGGGAGTTCCTTTCACATACCAAAGAAGACTTGTTTGTATGAATGGACATATTCATGCACACACCTCCCCTTTCCTGAAGTTGCCATTAATATGCAATACCATAGGGTAGACCCATTATTTTTGTTTCAACTAAAATTGGTGTTGTGAAATATTTCATTTTGTAGAGAAGCCAAGGGCACACTGCCTGTTAGGCCAGATCTCTCCATTCCCATGTGAATTAAAAATTGTTTTCTGATTTCTTTTGGCTAGAAGGAGGGATATATGTGCATAGCTGTCCCACAGAGATGCAATGTTAAAAGGCCATTTTAATTTTTAAAGCAGACACTACTTCCAGAGATTGCTCGCCCTACAGTAAGCACATTTATTACCCCTTACATCCTCCATGATTTTAATTTAGAAGCAAGAAAATGCCAGACTTTGACAATTAGATTTCCTATTTAAACAGCAAGTGCACGAGGTGAATATTAGGGCATTTCTTATCACCCTTTCTGAGAATGGCAGAAGAAGAGAAAGGAGCCCTTTGACTGCGCTGGTGCTTGTCAATAATAACCTGTTTTGTTCTTCCTGAAGCTCTCACTTGTGCATATATATAATTATAGACATACATTTGTGTATGTATACATGTACATCCGTAGTTTATGGTGTCAATCTGGTGTGACGCTGTCGGGGTCAGAGTCTGACATGGATGAACTTCTAGCCATCCACTTTGTGGAGATCAGGATTGAGTCTGATACCAAGCTGTGCAGCCTGGTTTTAGCGATGTGTGCCGTAATGCAGTGGAAAGGGAATGTAGTGCTCAGTCTGTGTCTTTAAATCTAATACTCAAATAGCTATTTTCCCCTTAATTCCATACAACTAATGCTAATCCATTCTTGCCGGGGTGGGGAAGGGAGAAGAGAGGGGTCGGAAATTCCCCTGGCAAATGACGAGGCTGCACTCGACCCGCGGTTCCCTGCCAGGCCTCATGTCCCTCCACGGCTCCCCAAGCCTGTCCTGCTGGTTCGAAGGCCGGGCCACTGACCCAGATCCGCAGCGGCACTGCCGAAGAGCATCCGCAGCGCCCTCAGCATCAGCCCAGCCGAGGGGATGCCGCGGTCCAGTCGCCGGGCTCCGTTCCCGCTGAGCGGCGACCGCTCTGATTGGAGTTTCCAAGGAGACCGGCGGCGGCGCGCATGGGGTGCGGCGGGATGCGGCGGGATGCGCTGGTGTGGCTCCATGCCTCTGCTCTTCACGCTAGTACCCAGCTGGTATACCCCCGCGCCCGGCCTCATGGCCCGTGCCCTCTCTCCGGCCGCGGGGCTGCATTACGGCTATTAATTGTCGTAAGCGGTAACCTCTAATTAGCACTGCCCGCGGAGGAGCCGCCTCTGGCGGCAGCCAGCGCCCTCTTCTCCCCATTGTCGAGAAACTGCGTTATTATCGCGACAGATCCGCCGCGCCCGTGTGCTCCTCCGACAAGGGAGATTCCAAAAATACACAAACAAACAAACCCCAACAAAACAATAAAAAGGTCCAGGTCTTAAATTGTTGCTAAAGCCAGTTAATGACATCGTGCAAGGACATTTAAACTTGTTGTAAGTTGCAGAAAGGATTAAGGGGAAATCACGCTGTGCGGGGCTAATGATACCACCTTGGCTCGGCAGCGCTGTCAGGTGCAGCTTCACCCGCCCGCAGGGGTGACTGCCCTGCGCCCGTCACTGCAGTGTCACGTCGCAGGAACCGCTCTGCATACGCCACTAAAAGGCTCTTTGGAGGGCCCGGCTGCCACCTCATACCCAAGGTGCTTTGCTGTTCATTTAAAAATGCATAACCACCTGCTCTGAAATTTCTGTGCCTGGCCTACACCATAAAAACACATTTTAAAAGTGGTTTGTGCAAGAATGGTAAACACTTATATTTAATGTAGGAAAAATCATGGGATGCACTGAGTTCAGGGCAAAACTGATCTTTCTCCTCCAGACGCAGATGCTTTGTTGCCATATTTCTCAGTTCCTTCAGCTCTTACCAAAGCACAGAATCATAGAATGTCCTAAGTTGGAAGGGACTCACAGGGGTCATTGAAGTCCAGCTCCTGGAACTGCCCAGGACAGGCTCAAGATTCACACCATGAGTAACAGTGAATGGGTATTCACTCCTCCAAAACACTGATAATTTAAATATCAGTGCTGAAGTGTAGTGTGTGATAAGAACCCAGATGTTCTTTGCTTAATGACTATTATGGTTTTGATGGTACTGTGAGGTGGGTGAGCAAGGTTGCAGAAGGGAGCTAGATCAGAGCACCAAGGTATTAAAGAAGGTAAGGAAACTGCCAGTCCACAGGAAATTGTGATAAGGAATCACCTTCTGCTTAGCCTTTTGACCTCCAGTTTGTGCCTCAGCATGGGAAAAGTAGAAGCCAGGTCAAAATGAACTTTGTAAGTAAATGAATACGCGAAGAAGAGAGTTTGTCTTCCTTAGAGTCTTCAAAGAGTTTGTTGGGAAAAATCAATATTCTGTGCTTTGGGTCAAAACTTGGTAGGTCTATCTTTGACTCAAATAGGAGCAGCATTTCCCCTTTTGAAAAGAGCCTCTATTGTCTGAATGGGATAATTTTTCTTTCAGAACAAACCCTGTGTCAATGAAAAGGGGCATATAATACTTATTTACCTATGATTTTTAAAAAATTGTCTCTGTTAATAATGTCAGTTGACTGAAAGGGATGTTAACATAAAAAATACTCCAGTATCATTGTCATGTAGAATACTATCTTTAAGAAACAAGATTTTAGGTTATAATAAAATAATATAACTATCATCAGAATAACAGTACTAGTTTAATGTAATTGGAATCTAACCTACAATAACCTTGTATGAGAAAGCTGGAGTCAGTAACAGGAAACCTGCACAGCAAGGATAGTATCACACATATGCAGTTTCCTCTCATCTAATTCAGCAGCCGTTGTGGTAGATCAGAACAGGTAAAATTAGCTTTCTTTTGCACCTACATCTACATCTACATCTCCATCTACATCTACATCTACATCTCCATCTACATCTACATCTACATCTCCATCTACATCTACATCTACATCTCCATCTACATCTACATCTACATCTCCATCTACATCTACATCTACATCTCCATCTACATCTACATCTACATCTCCATCTACATCTACATCTACATCTACACATACACATATACACATACACATACACACACACATATATATATATATATGAATTACAGTCTTTAGCTATTTTCTGTCACAGAAGGCAGCACCTGTATTGCTGCTGTAGCATCTCAGAATTCACTTTAGGTGCGTAGGAAGGTACAGGCTGGTGGTGGTACAGGCTGAAACAGAGACAGAAATAATTCTTCACTTATTTTTCCACATTAGAAAATTGTTTGAAAACAGACCACTTCTCTGTGGCTGTAATTGGTGCAAGCATACACTGCAGAGATTCCTCCTCAGCTGAGTACTTGGGATTTTATGAGTTACCATATTTTACCAGTGGACATAAATATATTGTTGGGAAATTTATGAATATTAATTTTATATCTTCCTCTAAATTCCCGTAATTCTCCATATATGGCTGGGCTCATATAACAGTTATGTAGATCCTCTTTTTTATATATGGACACAATTGGCATATGCAAACTCATAACTTTGAGTCTGGAAACCTATGGTCTGTGTCAGCATTTGCACCATCATGAAGTGAGTTTACTATTTTCCATCATATCCATACGCTCTCACTTGTTTGTCTTGAAAAGGTCTTTTCCAGCTCAGTTAGTTTTGTGCTTCTCTGATTCTGTGACTTCATGTTCTGAGCGAGTATCCATAGTAAACACAATTCCGTAATACAGATCCATAACACGGGTACTAGGAGTGAGTCTCCCCTGCATTGTCCTTTAGCACTGATGATTAATGGGCTAGACTAAACTACACAAAATCAAGCAAACATTTAATGATACTGTAATTAAATCAACATTTCCCACAATAGTTGAAGGAGAGAGAGAGAGAGACTCTGGGATGATATGTAAATGATATTTAAATTTAAAAATTCTTCCAGTCTTGTAGGAATAATACTTTATTTCCTATTTAATAATTTTATTCCTAATCTGTGTTCAAATATTGTCTTTTGCTTAAAATAGAACCGAGAAGAGAAAGCAACTATTTTGCTTTCATCTTTTAAAAATGATTCATCATATACAGCTATGTAATATATTATAACATCTTGCACAGCACTATATTATTAAGTTAATTTAATGCCCATAGTCGTTATGCACATTCCTGGATATCCTTCTGATATCTCTCCAGTCCACTGGATTTTGAAGTGTGATTATGTAAATTTTTTTACTGATAAATAATTACTATAATTGTAGTTGAAAGACCTAAATAATATATTATGAATTAATTAATTATTTATCCTGACTAATTCAAAATAAGTGTAGGGAAAAACATACATTTATTTTTAAATAGCAACTTTTTCACACTAGGTCAAAAAAACCTCCAGATACCCAAAAATAAAAAAGAGAGAGAGAGAACCAAGTTTCCTACATTAAATGTAAGGATTCTGTTTTGGGTTAATAATGCTGCAACAATGCTGACATTTTTACTGTGAACTTGCTATCAATTATAATATATTTTGGCTAATATATAGGATTTCTATTAGTGGGAAGACAAGAAGGGAAGAGTTAATATGGGTGAAAGGTGAGTGTATGTAACAGTAAGAGAAGAACAGCAGTTTTAACTTACACTGAGGAACAGTGAGGAGATGACAAGATTTCAGCGGCTATAGATTTAACAGGGAGTGTTAGAGATACATCAGTAACTGCAAAATTAAAACAATGGGTTATGTGTGTTTTCAAGTCAGTATTCAGTGCTAAATGTGGAAAGGTTATTAGAAGCACTACACTGTCCATTTAGCTGTACTTACAAAAAACTTTATTTTCAGTCTCATGCAAATTTTAATTCTAGACCGGGTTCTAATCACCTTGTAGAAATCATCACAAGCATCATCAGATCTCAGTGTGCACGCAATAGTTTTTATTTTCTCTTTTCAGAAAAGACCTTTATCTGGCTGCTAATGAAATACAGGAGATTGATTGCAGAAAACCTGCAAAGGCATATTTACTGCACCAGATACAGTAAGCCCCATTTGGTGCATTAGCATTTAGCCATTTTATGTAAATTTAGTGAGAAAACTACTCCTGCATATGATTTAATATGCATCAGTGATAACTCATAATGTCCTCATACAAAGAAAGAAATTAAAAATTCATTAGAAAACTAGACTAGTGACACTACATGGCTAAAACATTATTAAAGTATATTTCAGTGTTTTGCTTACACTAGTGTTCTCATCATGGTGCCACTATTTCGTGGCAAAGAACATAGAGGAGAAACATTCAACTTAAAATGTCTGCTGGCACACATCACTGGATTTGTGTGTCACTAAACAATGAGTGAGCATAGCCTTGAATACCAACTATTTAATTAGCACTTTTGCCAGCCATGCATAGAAAACAGCTCACTTACATGCATCATGCTTACTGATTATTCCTATAAAAATCTACTGGGTTTTTTTTAGTGTATGTTGCATTCCAGTATGGCAATAAAAGAAAATCAAAACGTCTGTTATTATTTTAAAAACCTTGAAATCCAG
>WAAE01001020.1:0-18872 GCA_013400495.1 Nicator chloris
AAAATCCCACACACAAGCCAAATAGAAAGAAATCTGACACTGGCAAGCAGGTCTATAAAACTTTAATTTCAATGCTACTAAAACAAATACATGCCCAAAAAGCACTCCCTTCTCCCCCAAACTGAGCAGCAGAGTTTATTTTTTATCTTTACGATTTAGAAAATTACCCCTCAACTTTAAAAGCTATGAATTTCTCGAAATAAAATCATCTGACTGAATGTTTCAATATTACCATTCTGTGCAACAAGAGAGAACTGGAAATGAGAGTATTGCCAATCTCTTACCTCCTTGGAACCTTCTCTCATAGATAAGCAGTACTTGGCACTGGCTTTTGAGTTTTCTTTCTCCTTTCTGAATGTGGGGGGGGGAGAATATATATTTCTGATATCATCTACATCTACAGACAGCCTACCTTTTAAATTGAATTCAAGTGTAAAGAAGGCAGTGAACAAATCCTGGGGTTCTAAAAAGCAGTATCTATGAAAAAGAACCAATGAAGCAATGTTATCTACCACAAACAATGAAACCATATTTAACTTACAGGGTGTTTAAGATCTGAGCAACTGAGAAGCAACACTGGAAGTGATTTCCAAAGATCAACTGGACTCTTACCATAAAGTAAGGGCAAAAGTTATTGATACCACTCCTGACAGATATTTACATGTCTGCTCTTGAAGACATCTTGTGATATAGATGCTATATCCATCAAATACAATCAGTTCCAGTGCTTACAGTGGAACTGCCTTCAGCAGAGAGAACATATATAATAATCAAACCACTTCATTTTCCTTTTTAAGTCTTTGAAACCTTACTCCTCCCCTCACTTGTACACTTGTATCCGTTCTAATCTAAACCACTCCAGAAGATCCCTTTCTATCTACAAGCTTTCTTCTGATGGCTGTGGTGGCTGTGGTAGCTGTGCTTGGACTCTCCTCATTGGAGCCATGTTTGCATTTAAATGCTTCCCAGAATGAGACAAAATTCTGCAAATGATACACTACTGAGAGAAAGAACCACTTCACACAGATAGCCTGGTTTGATATACAAGCATGCTGTCATTTCTCAGAACAGCAGAACACTTAACTTGCACTTGCCTTGGGATTGACTACAAACCCCAGAAATTTGCATGTGACAACTGGAGATTTAAGTGCTAATCTAAATTCTTGAACCCAAAAAGGAAAAAAAAGGGCTACAAGCATACATGCACGGACAGGAGTATGCCAGTATATTTGTATGGCTGCACAGGCAAATAAGTAGCTAATAACCTAACACCTCATATATATGTAATACCTACCCTATTAACACATCCAGCCAACAGCAATATACATCTCTTTGGGGAACTTGCACCTTCATCCTAGAAATTGCAGCCCAATCATTATTTTAATGGAAAACAAAAAAGTAACTTTGAAATGTCTCACTTTGTTAACTGAGGCTTTCTTTCCTGCCTACATATTCTTACATCTCAACAGCCATCTCTACATGCAAAGAAGAATAGCCCCAGAAACCAAATAACAGAAGTGCAAACAGCTTGTTCTGCCACCTGGTTCATCAGAAGAACTACCTCAAAAGCATTTTTACTGAAAGTGATTCCTGGTGGGAGGCAGGGAGAAGGGAACTACATTGAATACTGCTTTGTTTTCCACTTGTTAGCCTAAGTTGCAACATCGCCAAGTAGAGAGAAGAAAAAGCCCTTCTCTCATCAGCAAACAAGACACATGTATGGAAGACAGAATTCACTTTCTCAAAGTCACTTTTTTCTATGTACCTTAACTACACGGGCTTAAGCAAATATATTTTCTAACTCAAAATTAAGGTCAGTCGAACAAGTAGTGCCACAGAACCTGCAGTACCACAGTATCAGGAAGAATAAGGCGTGGAGCTATTTCAAGTTGTTAAATGCAGTACAATAAGGAGCTCATACTAAGTGCAGTGTACTGTAAATCCATCCCAGTAACAGCCTAGAACTTGTACACTGCAAAGCAGATTTGTACCTCTTGAAAACTAAGTATTTCAGTATGGGTAGTACTCCATCACTAACCATTAAATCTGCAATGCCTTAACACTGGATTCATGAACCCAACAACAAAAAGCAAAAGACACCAATAAATAAAGGCCAGTATTTTTCAATGACTGCAGTATATTCCAAGAATCCTGTCAATTACTTCACCATATGAAGTACTGAAACTTTATCAAGTTCCCATTCAAGTAAAATTAAAATATTTCTACCAAATCAAGTCTCCAGAGAAAAACCGCTTTTGATTCCATAATAATGGAAATAAGGAAATTTCATAAAGTTAGCTGCAAGGAACTGTGTTTCCTTGCAATTTAAGAGGAGACACTTCGGTGAGAAGGTCAATAACTGTAAAAAGGCTAGAAGAAAACAGTAATAAAACTCTGAGCACTCTATGCCTCCACTCCCTTGATATCCTGTAAGACCACAAGCATCTAGGAATGCTGTACAGCACTGGGGTTGCTTTTTTGCTTATAGCAAATCTCCTGTTTCACTCAGCCATTTATCAAATTTTTAATGAAAAGCTTTCTAGTAAAAATGGGGGCTTTTTTGGTTTAGGTTTGTTTAAGCTTTTCTTAAAGTTTCATGTCAAGAGAGGTATTTGCTCACAGACAAATTTTCTGTGGTTTTCAATTACCTTTCTTGGCAAGAAAGGTTCTAAGATTTTTCAAGTTCCAAACTTTTTATGAGTTCTGTAACTTCCAAAGATTTAAGAATTCTCATAGTTTTTCTTCTATTTAAAAAATTTCCACTGATACTCTCTTCAGTGATATTTTTCAAGAAAAACAATTGGTTTATCTATAATATACAATCATATATCCTTACCCAAATTCCAAGGTTTTTTAACAATAATCACTGAAAAACACACCAAATATGAGCACAGGTTAGAAAGAGATTTTATCCATAAACACTTTTAAGTACACTTTGTTCCTATAGTTCATCCCTTGGGAAAATTTCTTTAGTAATTATTTCCATTAAATGTGTTCAGCAGTTGCAAACCAAGCAAACTGGTAAAATTTGTATTTACTCTTACTCCTGATGCACACATTGAGTGGGCAAATAGAAGTGATATTAATGTGTTATTAGTAAAAAAAAAAAGTCATTGACTCCAATAACAGATGTTCCACTTGTACTAAAGAAAAAATTCATACTACCTTGTATGTCATGTTGGCATAATGAGTTGGAAGTCAGTAGCATTTTGTTTTGAAACTGCTCTCAACTGACAGTAGAGTAAGTAATCAATTCTTTCTTCCCATAGTTAAACCAAGAAGCATTTTTAGACTCTGGAAAGACCAATGTCATAAGATCGTGTTTTGTACACAACCGAAAAATAATTGAAAGGTAAAATTGCAGCATATATAATGAATGCAAATAAATACAAGCTGCCTGCTGCTGGTCAGTCCATCAGTAGTTGTATTTTGCAGCATGTTTAGGAAAATTAATTTATGTCCCTTCTTTGCTAATCAAAGAGCATGTATATAACTTTCTCGGGGGGGGAAGTCATTTTATTCAGTTCAATCATTTGACAGCACAATTTTTTTTTAAATTGTATTTTACCAAAACACAAACATCTGGGATTTGGAACTGGTTCCAGCCTTCCTTCTGATCGCATTTCATAAAGAAAATGGGGGCCAGTTAGTTAGAAGGTACATATTTATACGTCATTCTTTGTGAAATTGCTGTTTTATTAAGAACCCTATTTCACTTCACAAAAGAGCATCATTCTCTCAACAAAGCAGCTGAAAGTAAAGTAGCACCAAGTAAAGGCCCCTTACCATGCCTGTGGAAAGGGTATGCTCCCAACACGAAGCAGCCCTGCAGCCTCACTCGGTGTGGACACAAGTGCTGCTGCTGCTATGGTACAATCTGCACGATCTCAACAGCTGCAGAAAACCTGCAGCTTTGCTACAGTACTTGTGGCTTTGCTGGGTGGAATACCTGGTTCTTTACAGTTGGTAGCTGTTATTTCTTATAGCTCCCCTGACACAAGACAAAAGGAAAAAGAAACTTGGCATGTAACTAAATTTTAATTTGGCCTAATCTTTCTAAATCCTAAATTGTGCCTGTTTTGTAGTACACATGGAGAGAAAAGGAGACTGATACAGCTACAGCTGGAAATACTTTGGAAATTCATCATTCGCAAAAAGGGCGCCATGAACCTCTCCTCACAGGTCACTACAGATTCCTTGCAGACTTCAAACTGATGGCTCCATGTCACCAACTGCTTGAGCCACTTTTATTCAGCAGTTTCACAGGGTTTAGACTGAGATGACAAATCACAGACTAACAAAAAGATTAGTGTCTGAACACAGTGCAGTACAGTGGTGTGAGTATCCCTCTGTGCCATCTTCTTCAGGTTGCCAAAGCAATCTCTCTTTTTGACTGCCTTCAATGGCCCTCAAACCGTGTTGCTGGAGATGCCTATTTGAGGGGATAACTGTCTTCACTTGAAAGATAGTGTTCTTTAGAACCTGCAGGAATTTTCTGAAAGGGTCAGGAAAGTTTGGGCTGCATTAGTCCTATCCAAGTGTAATTATTGGTAACTGCCTAAGTTAATTACAGTTCACCTCAAAGCATAATTAATAGCAACATAATAGTATCCTACCCACCCCTCTTTTTCTGTCAAGGCCACATTTTCCAAGACAAACATGGAAGATGAAGCATATTTAATGAATGCCAATTAACATTAACTGCCTGCTGCTGGTCAACACATCAGTAGTTAGTTGTATTTTGCAGCATTTTTAGGAAAATTACTCATGTCAATATGCAGTCACCAGGTTACTAAGACAAACACAAACTACACGTCTGGGAAAGAAAAAACTGGGAGTACAATTAAATTTTGCTTCTAGCAAAAGAGCAATCCATAGGAGGTATCAGAGCTCAGGCCCTAGCTGCTGTCCTTCCTGCTCCACACAAAGCAGGAAATGAAAGAGAGAGAAAGCACTCACAGCAACATGATCAAGCAAGGAGGGGTGATAACAGCTTTTGAAATTATTCAAGTCCATCTGTTTGCCTTTAGGACCTCAACATTAATTCTACTACAGACCATTGGTCTTGACAATCTAACATGTTTCAACAGAGATAACACCGAGCGTGATAGCTCCTATGGGTTTCAAGGGACACTGCTTGCACCACAGAGGAAGCCAGCACATGCACTACCTTCACGTTTCTGCCTGTGTAGTCCTGCTGCCAGACCAGAAAAGAGTGATGCAGAATTGGAGTTACAATCAGTGCCTTGCTTAGAGAGTATCTTACTGCTAGCTCCCACTAGCCTTCATCTTCCTGTAAATCCCTTGTCAGCACCACACAGCATGTTAGCACCCTCTGTCAGGAAAACATCCAGGCTATGCACTCTCCCTGCTCACCACTTTCCAGAAGCTGAGGATATGCCACGAATACTTGACTATATGGATCATCTAGGAGACACCCCATAAATAAGGGACACTCACCCATCTTGTGCCACTGTTTAAGCCCCCAGGTGATCTGTCCCTTAAGCCACTAAATCTGGACATCTTAGATGAGTACGCATCTTAGATGTGCTTCAGACATGACACCCCACAGACATGTCCCTTTTTATTCCTTCTTGACAGGACTTGCATTTGCTAAGTTTTGAGAAGTCCTTTCAGCAGATTACACTTCAACATATCCTGCTGTCATCCACTGCTCAGACTGAGGGAGCAGTAAGCACTGAGATAACCTCTAGAACACCAAAATCCACCCTAAGCTAACTTCTTCCAGATGCTGCAGAGAATAGCTGTATGGAAAAACATTGGAAGATTTTTTTTCACTATTTTTTCTCTTTGGATTGTGTCCGTCCTTAACTCTTCTTCATTATCTCTATAAACAAAGCAGGCACCTTGCTACCATGGTGTATTCCTCCTCGCTTATCTCAGTCTTTGACAACTGGATTTTCTTCTGAGTATGGGTGTTTTTTTAAAAACACAGACTGAGGTATTCTCCACCCTGCTACCACACTACTGAAGAGCACTGAAGTTAACTTCAAAGCCTTGCCTGAGCACAGATCTTTTTCCAGAAGGAAAATCTACCGACATTGGAACCAGGCACAGGCAACACAGGAGGACTACAGAGATGCTGTTCACCACTCTAGAGATACATGCCCGCTGTGGGAGAGGCTGGAGAGCAGCCCTGAAGAAAGAGATCAGAGAGACTGAGTTGATGGCAATTAGAATAGGAGTCAACAATGAGGCCTGGCAGCCAAAAGGGCCAACAGGCCAAAAGCACCAACCTGGGATGCATCAGGCACAGCATCATCAGCCAGCTGAAGGAGACAACTGCCTCACTCAACACTGCACTGTCGTGGCCTCACCTCAGGGATTCTGGGCAGCTTGGAGCACCTCAAAAGAAGGACATCAAACTACCTGAGTGTCCTCAGGACACTGACAGAATAGTGAAAGGTCTCAAGGGTAAGCTCTGCAAGGAGCTGCTGATGTCACTTAGCTTGTTCAGCTTAAAAAAAGGGAACATTCGTGTTAAGCAAATAATGACTTTTCAAGCAGAGCACCAGCAAAGTGGAGAATGGAAGATCTAGTTCACCGAGTTAAAAGAACAGACTGCCTTGAACAGAGGGATCACCTCCTGTCCAAGTACAAAAAACAATTTGAGTAGAAACACACATGCATATGCAGACTTCAGTCATGTTGGCAAGGAAACTAAAATGAAGGTCCAGCTGTATATAGGGGTCTTTCTTTCCTGTCCCTCAGAACTGATGTTCTGAACACCTCTGTAACAATTTTTAGTAGCTGTGTCTAATCACTTTAAACAATGAACAATCCTCAGAACAACTGGTCCGTGAACTATGAATTAAGATGTGAGAATACGTAATTTTTCCATGAAGATAAGCAACTTTAATAACTTTTGCTGTTCAGATTGTCCCCAAGAACTTTCACAGTATTACAAAACTGGTTCAGTACTCCTAGAAATAGATACAGGTAAAAAATATTTTTATAATGGAAAATAATTATATGTCAAAGCTAAAGTAGATGGTAGTGGTTGCATACATAAACAGGCATTCACAAAGATGGGAAGAGGCAAGAGGAAAACCACTGAGGCCACATTTTGCTCTCAGATTCCAGAATAACTACTGATTTCAGTTAAAATCTTTGGGATTATTAATGTGCCTGAAGTAATGTACACCCCCATATCACATTTGATTATTTTCAGAGTTTTAGTTAAAAGTGTCTTTTCACCTACCTTTAGCAAAAATACTGTTTGAGTATCAGAAATTGTGGTAGCAGGAGTGGCTACTTCTATGCATAGGTGATTTGAACTGACATTGCCCACCTGTTCAATTAAAAAGAATCAGGACGAGTTGTTTTTAAAACATACTCCAAAGAAGTTCTCAGAAGGTTTTTACAAGTTTATGTTTTTACAACCATGTTCACTTGATGACTCCAGCTGATTATGTCCTGTAGTACACATCAGAATGGAGCAGAGAGCTGATTACAAAAATCAGAAAGCAGAGGCAAAGAATGTATTGGAGACAAACTTCTGCTCCTCGAACAGTAGCTTTATTCAAAGTTATGAATACTTTGTCATTTGCACTTTTTTAATGTATTTGCATCCATCATATTTTACAGATGCAAGAATTCTGAAATTTGAAGAGTTCTATCCCACGCTAACAGTGCTGTCATATAGTCTCAATACAGAACTGTTACTCAGTTGTCCCTGCTCTAATTCACTAAGCACAATATTTCCTCTAAGGTGCATTCCTTGAAACCCACTGTGAGAAAGCTTTTTTCTACAGTGTTTCCAGAGCGTTCCAGTTGTTATGCTACACATTGAAAACAGATTAATTACTTCTTATCCTAAAGTGGACTTTAATTATTTGAAATATATCCAAATACCACCTTGTAGCAGCAAAACAATTTTAAGGGATAAAAAAGAAAGAGGATTTCAGTCTTGCTCTATTTCTCTCTTATTGTTGGTGGTTCAGTTTTCAAGGCTCACACTTCTTTTTAACTGGCCACTATAATGACTTACATGCAGCCTCTTAATTGAATGTGATAAGAGGAAAAAGTCCTCCTACCACACATTAGGACATGGCTCAGCCTGGAATTCAAACTAAGGAATTATGCAAAGCTGTCCTAAAGTGAAATCCACAACAGTCAGACTTAAATACTAATCTCTCTTAAGATTACTCTCCCTACACTGAAGAAATACAGGGCACTTCTGCATTGGAAAAACACTTCATCTTCACACAGAGAAACCTTTCCAGCCTACTACAAACATGGCTGTCATTGCTACAAAGACACCCACTCTAAGTAAGTATTGACAATGGCTGTCTAAGCATGAGTTCATTTGAAACTGATGCCATACCACTGCATTTTTCAGTCTCTGTGATTCATCAGTATTCTGTGTGCCTCTTCACAGGAAACATATTCAAGATAAACCTCACTGAACAAAGATGTCTTCACAAACACACACAGATAGTTACAGCAAACATCATGATCCATTTCTGTGATAGCACTGTATTTGTAAGTGCCAACTAAAGCTGTTCCCTGAGCTGCGTATTATCAGCTGACACAAACAACTACTGAGCATCCACCAAGACAGAGAACAAATAAAAGCTGAGTTCAAGCTCACCACTGTTACAAGGACCACCTTAACAGTGACCCCACTTTGGTCTACACTTTAGTCTGTGTGCACAGAGCACATTTCCTGGTAAAACGACCAAATTAGGAGCCAGAAAGTATTTTTACTGAGAAGACTATCTTGTCTGAAAGGTGAAGGGTATGAAATAAATAGTACATTAATCACCTCTTTGTCAAGCTGAAGTGATAGCTCTCAACTGGCAGTAACCAGTAGAACAGCAGTGACACTGAAAACATTGAAGGAGCATTTGGTACGAAGCACCAGAAGAGTTGACAGTACAGAGATTCTCCAGCCAGCACCAAACAGTATCTGTCACGGCAATGCCATTGGGCATCATATGGATGTAAGCTCTGTGACTGGAGAAGAAAATATTAACGCACAGGCTATGGAGTTCATCCTTTTAATCCCCTGTGGCCACACCCCTGTGCTCAGGTATCAAGGCTTCCTCTAAGATCAAGGGAATCAGAACAGGAGCTTACTCAGAGACTAAGGGCACAGGGTGGGGAGGAAGAGGAGAAGCGCCTTCAAGCAGCTGGTTCTCATATTCTTAAGAGATTGTTAGAGGTTCCAGCTGAAGGAAATACCTCCTCAACATAAGATGTATACACTTTGACTTTCAGCACTTCAGTCCTCTATGAGGACCCTACCATCATCCAGCTGAGGCACAAGAAACCCACATCATTTCCTAGCAACAAAACTAGTACTGCCAGCACAAGAAAGACCTTCGTAGCCAGCTATGACCTTAGCCATAAATACCTTTTCAGAAAGTTCAGTTAGTGTCCTTAAGTGACAAGATGCTGTTCTGCTTTCATATACACAAATCTGTCACCGCTGCAATGGCAGCCACACCTCTGATAAGATATTTCGCTGTCCAATTTTAAATACAATTTCCTGTTTTCAAAATTTCTTCTGTGTTCCTCAAACACAGGCCCCACTCCTCCCCACACCATATTTTATAAAGATTTTTTAAATAGCAGTTTTCCAGCATAATCTTAAGCATGGTGTGCTGAGAAAGAGACTATGCTTATTGAAGAAACCTAATTCATAAGCTAAATCTTTAGCATACACTTGTGGTATGATTTTTTTCGGTTTTTTTATATTCAGAAAAGGAATATTGAAAATACTCAAATGGGAGGAAAATAAATGGGGGGGTTTTTTGTAAGATGGCTGAAATTAACTGAAAATGGTAGAACAGCAAAGGTCTTAAAACTACAGTTTTAGGTCTTATTTTCTACATTCTTTCTTCTATTATATTTACAGCTTTTACTTTACAGCCCCTTACTCCTAACAGTACTAAAACTATTTAAAAGGGTGGAAAGTGCCAAGTCCATGAACTTCTTTTTAAACAAAAAAAAAACCCAAAGAAAAGGAGACGAGAAAACCACTTTGCCCTCACAAATCTTTGCTGATCAGAGGAAGCACATCCCAGATATCACGAGATTGAAGCTGCACTTGACACAAGCCTGTTATTTCAGTCAGCGGAAAGCAGTGGATCAGCCACCTGGTTTTATGCAGGTTTTCCTTGCTAAGGTGAGCCGTGTTGAACACTGTGGCACCGTGATTTGGCAGGCAGCACGCTGCGTGTCCAAGATAGGGCAGAGTGTGACAAACTACCAAAACCATCATACTGCTAAATATATACACTGGTATGCAGTCCTGTGTACTGCATTATAAAGAGGACCAAAGTTCAAAGAGAAAGATCATTTGACATCCTTCTCCTCAATACTTCCTCAGCTGAGCTTGTAGAAGAGCCACAGAAGGGGATAGGAAGCTACTTAGAGAGACTCATTAAGAGTCCATCATTATTCCATATACAGTATTCTTCACAGCCTCCCCAAGAATCTGTTGTGATCCAGTCTCCTCTGTAATCCCAACCAAAATACATCAGCAAAGGTAAACATCTATGAAAAAAAATTTGCAAGTCATATTCCCCAAACCCCAATTTTAATTCCTAAGCACCTAAAACAATACACAAATCATTCAAAAAGTATTCTAATATACTTGCCCTCTATGTTAATTACAAGATTATATTCAAGCATAACCAAATAAAATAATTCTAATGCCTAACTAACCTAAACTGAACTAAAGGCAGTGATTCTAATAGACCTTCATCTATGACCTTATGACATAAAATCTATACTTTCTTCATATTTGTTCAACTGCCCGATCAAGTTTAAAGACAGTGCAGGGTAAAACATTATTGCTTAAAATCTGTATTGCTTCTTAGTTGAGCATATCTAAGCAGAAGTCACTGAAATAATTGTACTAATTTTCAGAAGATTCTAAAATAAAAAGTAATATCCCAGTTTTACCACCTCTGTTATTACACTCTTTCTTCATTCCATTTATTGTTCCTTTGCCTTAAAAATGGCTGTCTTCCTATCTTTGGTAATTATGAGAACATAAATTTCTATCTAGCAAAAAAATTTACGATAGCTGTGTAGTAACGTAATAATTCTTCAAAAAGTTTAAAAGGCATGATCATCATCATCTGTTTCAAAGCTTTCCCAGCACAAGAAGAAACAGTTACATACAAACATGCATGCAAAACTCACAAATACATGTAAGCGCCTCCTTCTGTAAACAAACATCCACACATATAAACAAGACACAATTTTAGTACAACTCCAACCCTGTGAAAAAAAGAACAGGGGAGGAGCAGACAAAGTAAGTTTTATAGTGTACATCACAGACAAGAACGTCTTCTAACATACTTTGATAGCTCTTTAAAGGAGAGCACAATGATCAGGTTTTCTTCATCAGCACGACAGATGGAACAAGTGGTTTGCTTCAAATGAGGAAATTGTAGTCTGCCTGCTAAAAACTGGGTAATCTATGGAAATATTTCAATGGCAGATTATTTCAGCTTAGGCATGTCTATGCACTAGCCATTTCTTGCACTGTATGTTCACCTATTTACAGAGCAGCACTTATTTTTAGCTAAGGAGACTATTTACATGGGGCTGCAGCAGTTAAACACAAAATTAAGGCAGATCAAACAACTTGTTGAGCCATGAATGACTACCCACTTGAGTTCTGAACCACCTGGGAGGAAACACTTGACAGTGATGGCCTAGATACATTTCCTTTGAAGGCCAGTAGCACACATCAGACGATCTCCTGGAGTATCAACCTGACCAGCACTTCTAAAGTTGCTCAAGTCTACAGGGGCAAAAAAAAAAGCAGTATTTACATGAGAGGTATATAAAAAACTTGCACTTTCAAGCTGGACACTCTGTTCTGAAAATTTGTCCTGACATTCATTTTGATTAAGCTCTCACAAACAGCTGGTTCTGCTTAACTTAATCTCATTAAAAGTCCTAAGCAGATGAATTTAAGCAGGCCCTGTTCTACTGTAAGTCTAACCTGTAAAAACACGAGAGTCTACAAGTTTCCAAACAACGAGCCTTCAGCATCGTGTTCACTGGTGTGCATGTACCATCTAAATGCAAGCTGCAGCTTTAGCTGTATCGAGTGAAAAGTCTCTCACCCTGTGTTATTCTATGCCTTCTTACTCCTTATTTGTAGTTTTAAGTAAGCAGACAGATTTCCTTTTTTGTGACTGACTTAGGAAATCAACCGAAACGATGAAGGGGAAAGGTTCTCTGTGTCAACCAGCCTTCTCTGAAGAGACTAGTTAGCAACATGACTCAAGGTCTGTGTGCATTTAAGTGTGATGGATGATTTCACAGGGTTGGTAACTTGAACATATTAGTTATATGATTCTACCTGGTAACCTAAAAGGCCCTATAGAAACAGCTTCTGTCAGTCATGCTGTTTTCAGATTTAGCTGGGTTTTTACTGTGCTAAGTATAGACAAAACAGGCAGGTAAGCTGCAGCCAGTAAATTTAGAAGGGAGTGAGAAAAAAGAGGAGTGCTATAATGCAAGTTTATCAGTGCTGTTCTGGCAGTACATTTCCAAGAACCCACTAACCTTTAAGGAAAGGGATGCGACGTAAGTATAGCTAAACAAAACTCAGTTATATAAGCTTTAGAGACCCTTGAAGGAAACAGATGTATTTATTTCCCGATTTAAGAAAGACAAAAAGAAAAACCAAAATCCAGGCAGAGACACTATAAGCATTATTCCAGAAGTGGGTTTAACAGCCACTTTTCCCACTGCAACACTCACAGTACTTTAAGTGCTTTAATACTTCAGCAGTTTGAGATGGACCAGAGCCACAAACAAGGAAGTATAAGAACATATATAATATTATCCTCACATATGATAAGAACAGTTACTGCAGATAATCAAGCCTGCCTTCTAACATGCCTTGTTTGACATAACTGCTTAAGTTTGAATTTATTCAAGTCATAGAAAAACCTTTTGTTAATAACACGTCTGCAGTCAAATCAACCTTTGCTACAGCACCGCTGAGATCAATAATATTACAAAAGAGAGAAATCTGGTGCAGTCTGCTGTCAATCAGTTCTCTTCTGAGCCACACTATGTTTCATTCATCATGCTGCACACCCTACTTCCTTGCCCAGAGGGAAGGGAATTAAAAGGTCACCCCTTAGCCAATAAAATATATATTTAGCTATTTTGTGGGGAGGAAACAGTATCTTTAAGCAGTCATCCAAAGAAGACAGACTACCCAGAAGGTCATATGCTGCTGCACATCAATAAACATCTTGATCTAGGAACTGAAATGAAAAATATCAAACCACTGAAGGTATGAAAGGGAGACTCAGAGACCTGTCAGAAAAATTACAGAATTAGAGCTGAGCACTGCATTCAGCAAATAGATGATACAGAGATGGCAGAAATAAGTAGTGCTGGGAGCTAGGTTCAGATAGCACACTCTGAAATTTTCAGTAACAGGAAAAAAAAATCACTTTGGATACTTTTTATATCTATCTGCATTTTCTCTTAGGTCTCGCTACTGGTAAACATGTAAGTCAGCTCCTCTTTTCTTTCTTTACCTCTTCAGCCATTCCAAGACTGCTTCACTGTAAGCAGAATAAAAAAAAAAATTTAAAAGAGTAATACCCTGCTGATACCTATTTCGTGATTCTTGTAATCCCAAAAATTGCTTTCTCCTCCATTCTTTCAGCCTCACTAATTGAAATGCTCCAGGGAACACTCCTTGTGGAAATAAGAAAGAGCACCTAAATTGTACTTGCATTGCATGTCAAAACAAACATTAGATGCTTAAGACTACAAAAACAGCACTGGGATTCTAAGAAAATACACTGATTTTTGCTATCCATGCTGCTATCAAAATACACATAGCAGATTCATCATCTCACTGAAGAACTGTAGCTGTAGAACACAGGTTTTGCACTAGAGCTACTGTAACCAACCAAGAAAATGACCAATTGGTATTCTATACTCCTTAAAAAAAAAAACAAAACAAAACGAAACAAAAAAAAAAAAAAAAAAAAAAAAAAAACCAAAAAAAACCAACCACCTTGACTTATGGCATTTCACCCTGAATGAACAGGCTTATATGCATGCAACTACACTGAAACAAACCTGATGGTAGCAAATTGCATAGTGAAATTGGAGGTACTTCAAATGGTACTCCAAACCATAAAGCTCTCTAGGACTGGAACAGAGAATCAAGATGACATGATTACAAAAACAGCACAAAATAGCTGGGTAAGACAGAATGATCAGAGTGTCTGTGCCTGGAAAGGGTTTGAAGTTATGGGAAGGGTTTGAAGTTACAAAAAGGGAAAGATTCTGTGAAGGCCCTGAAGTCACAAGAGGAAGAAAAATGTACATTTCCTGATGGGAAATATACAAGAGAAAGAACAAACAAAGAAACATTACCTGTGGCCCTGAAGAAAAACAAAATCAAATTTGCAGTCAACTTTGACAGGCATCCAACACTGAAGTTCAGCTAATGTTCTGGGGAGCAAAAAAACCCCAAAGCAAACCTCAAAACATACGGACCCCATAACTTTCCATGCAATTTATAGTGAACATTCATACAGTGTGTTGTATAGCTATAGTTAAAAGACATCTCTTATGTAACTTATACTTGTCAACACAGAATTAAAGAAATGTGTTCCTTTAAGGAATAAATTCACTAGAAAGGTTTTCCTAAAAAGAGAAGAAGGGAAAAAATGTAATTGCTTCCTAAAACTGGTCCCTGGTCAAAAGGGACATATAGAACTGCACATAATCACCTGCCAGCCTTCCTGCTGAGAAAGCTTGAACTTCTTGTTTCCTACTCCTGTCCTCCTACTCCTCCTAGACTTGATTCCTACTCCTGTCAACAGTATCTCACTCCCAGAGCAGGCTCTGAGGACCACTTACATAATGAAACATCATGGCACAGAACTACAAGTGCCAGAACTTGACCCTTACGATATATAAAGGATCAGATCACTAAAACATGTAAGCATATGTCCATTTTCTTTGAAGTATACAGGTACATTCACACGTGAATGATTTTGGGATGAGGAAAATCTGAAAGAATCTTAAAAAAAATCTTTACAATATATTGAATGAGGAGTATCCTCCTGCTTTCTGTATGTGTTACTCTTCCCACAACTGTGTAATTCTTGGCACTTAGTAAGAAGTACCCAGCATGGTGCTGGACTGTTCCTCATAAGAGCTGATTAGGCTCCCACAGCCACTTAGAGGAAGATTTAGAAGTATGAAATAAGTACCTACACACCTACATCTTCTCTTCATCTTCTAAAGTAGAAAAACATTAACTTAAAGTAAAAAATACACCGGGCAAATGAAAATTAATTTATTATGCTTAAAATTATTTTAGCCACTCAGTTTGCCTCCCAGTCCTATGTGCAAAAGGCCAACTACCAGCAGTGACTTCAGCACCAGCTAAAAGCACGAGATTTACGCTGGCACTCTTATTAGAGCTGAGGTAATTTAAGAAGAATGTCAGCACAAATTTACTTTTCAAACTTTATTACTCTGCTTTAAGAGGAGAAAGAATGCCTGCTATTGTAATTTTTAAAATATTTACATAATCTTTGGTATCTGGTTTTAGTTGCACAGAGTTAAAACCAAAACTCTAACATCACCTCACATCACGTTTCTTTCACAAGAAAATAGAACATAAGAATAAGAAAAATCACATTTAGTGAAAATAGCATTTGTAAAGAGAAATGGGATCACTCTTTACTGTAGACAAAATTCAAGGCTACTGTTGAATTAAAAGGAGCTACATGTAGACTGCTCTGCAAGCTGTGAGCTTGTGAATCTGGCTTCCATAGGTATCTGAGCCATCGAAACCCAATTCCTTTGAATGGTTCCTACCATAGAGAGGCAAAAGGGGATGAAAATCTCAAGCTAATCACATCTACACCAGTTGCATAACTTTAATCCTGAACCAGAGGCCACATTCCCACCCTCCTGTCTGCAGATTGAACTTCCTTCTCCTCTTTGGGTAGAGAACAATGTAACCTACTTTTACATAACCTTTATTCCTCTTTAAAGAGAAGGATGATGGAAACAGTCCTGGTGGCCATTCGGTAGTGACCTTTTCTCAGAGCATAGAGGCATTTCAAAAATCACCTCTGTACCATGAAGGCCTTCCAAAATCATCTCTAACAGACATGTATTTTATTATTTCAGAAACAGGAAAGAAATTAAGAAGTTGAGCAGAACGCAGAAGCAAAACGGAAAGAGGCAATGTGCTCTTTGGCTTTGCAAATAGCAGGCAACAGAAAAACCACTGATGTACCATGATACTTTTCCTATTAAACCAAAAGCCTTTTTGAACATAACTATTTGTAATAGCAGCATTAAGGATTAAAACAAAAGTCCATCTTGTGCAGTCAAAAAGGAATTACAACAGAGAGAACCAAATGAAGAAACAACAATTTATCTGCTCTATCCCCTCCTCCTCGGCCTAAAGCCTGTAGTTAGGAAGGCACTGTCCTCAGGTGGTGGTGCCACTCAGCCCCTGCTCTCTCAGACAAGGCTCCCAAGATGATGCCATTTTGAGGGAGACACCTGTCCACTGAAGCATGAGAGCATCAACTGCAAAACGAGGCTACCACATGGCAACATCTTTCAGTCACTATAAAACCTGCTTCCAAATTGAAACAGCTACCAAGAGGTGAAAAGCTCCATATCACATTTCTAATCCCTCCTCTCTGCAACTTACTTTTTTACTTTGTAATGATTCGTGTAAGTTTTCCTGGTCTTATAAAACCTGCTCCCTCAAATATGTTCCCCAAATCGCTTTGACTTTCATGTAGCAAGGATTTTTACAATGCATGTGAGAAATATTCAGTTGCTCATTATCCATTTGATAACACATACTTAAGAAAAAAGGTCACATAAAAATTGGTATAATGTGGAGCTCTAGTGGTAGTGAAGAAGTAAAGCAGCACGAAACACCAACCACGAATAAGTAGATATTGACCTTTAGTAGGAAAACAGTAAGTGAAAATATTGTAAGATATGGATTTAAACAAAGAAGAAGAAAAAGGGAAAGAGTTTAGCATCAAATTAAACGTAATTTCAGGCTCAGAACACATCACTGCTAACAACTTGATGAGTAACTCTCATTTCTATGCACAAACTTGCATCTTTTAATTCACTGCAGTTAAGCAACAGAAAAAGTAAGATCAGTTTGCTTATGTTAGCCTGTAAGAAAAAAAAAAATATATATATATACTACAGCAGGAAACCAATGTTCATTACCAAAACTAACTGGGAGTTGCACTCTATGCACTCATTTAAAACAGTCCTAGTCATATATATTGTCCTTCCCATGGTAGCCATGGCAACCCCTACACCAGCAAGTAAGAACTCTGTTCTCAGGTGTATCATCACAAAAACAGTGTACCAACCACTGCAGGCAGCTTTAACACTGAGATTCGGCAGTCCCTTCAGACCAATGAGCTTGGCAGGAACTGAATCCTAAACTAGGAGAGCTCCTTCTTTATATATATACTATCACACACCCTGCTGGCAAGCATAATCAGCTTAAGTCCTGTTGACAGTTGATATTCCACCTGTAAAGGAGACGGTTTTTCATACAGAGTGAGAGGATATGCAAAGCATCCTCTGCATCTAGCGTGCCTCATCACAGAGAATGCTGGAACTCCTACATCCCCCTGTGAAACACTGGCATTATTTTCTTAATTTCTAAGATGCTAAATTAACTTGGATATATGTTAGAAGAAGTTTCTAAAGCTAAAACAACCTTGGCAGTTATCAGACTCTCAAAAATTAGCACAAAGACCACAGAAACGCTGCAGCGTGAATGTACCAACAACTGTGCAGTATTAGAAGGGTCCATTTCCAAAGTCAAGCAATATCCCTGGTTGCACAAACACACACAGTTTTGAACCTTCAGAAGGAAAAACGAGCAATTTCTTCCTAGGGAACTGCTTTCCACCAAGACTACAGAAAAACTAGACTGAAAAAAACTCATGTACTCAGTACTGCTAACTTGCAACAGACTCTCCACCTATTTCAATCCATATCATAAATTGTTCAATATTTTTTCTAGGGATTTTTGCTCTACTTCCAAAGTTGAGCGCACAGTGCCTTGATTCAGTACTACCTCATGTAAGATAGAATATATTTCATTTGCTAGAATAGATCATTACCTTCTTCGTAAGTGTTCTTGTTTGGCAACACGCAGCCTAATAGGTGGATTTTATTAGCATTAATTCCCATCTAGGGCCACAGCAAAACCAAATCATTCTGGCCTTGACACCTTTTCCACACAAGGAACAGCTGCTGATTGAAGAGGCATCCCGTGGACCTGACTGAGGTGCATTTCAAAAACATGGGATACCAAACACGCCAGAGTTACAAGCCTCCGAGAGGCGATTTCCAAGCTGTATCTGTTACCTGGTGGGCAGTTGCACTCTGGAGCCGCTTCTCTCGCTACTCGTATTTTTGCCAAGTGCTCGTAGGATTTCTGGGGGTGAGACAAACATGAGGGCACTTGGCGAGCTCGCTCGCCACAGGCAGCGCTCCCGACCGCGGCCGCAAACTGGAATTTACCGCTATGCCAGAGGCTGCGCAACCAGCGGTGGCTTCTTTGCTTGGACTGGGCCTGAGGGCTCTCAGTGACCTCACCCCCCACCCATCAGCAAAGCCAAGCCCGACACATTGCGGTCTCCCACCGCCGCCGCAAGTGACCCCGGTCTTTCTGCCTCCTCGACACGCGCGGTCGAGAAGCGCAGGGATGGCGGGAAGTTACAGAGGAGAAAAGCGCCTCAGGGGCGGCGTACGCACGGGGTTCCCCGCCATCCCCCATCCCGCCCGCCCCAGCAGCCCGGGGCGCCCCCGGCCCGCGCCTT